>JAVANC010000008.1:28828082-29117834 GCA_033319125.1 Parnassius glacialis | reverse complement strand
GTTACAGTGTAGGTAATAGATAAATCTCTATTTTACTTATTCTACAATAACTCAGCTTCTAGATTGACAAATCTTTTCAGCTATTAATTGTTTATATATACCCTTTCAAATGGTACTTTCATCTTGTTAACACTTGGGCCCAAGAATGTATGGAGACGTCTTCTTCTCCTTTTATATTATTTTGTCAATTTCATCAGCTGCACTACTTAAAAGCCAGTACCCACATCAATAAAAATTGTTATATTACCTTACCTAATTTTTACCTTATTTCCTAACTCAGCTTAACCTACAACTTCTTGAATCTAATATCTTTAACAGTACAATTTTTTTAATGTCACAAGCCTATAGCACTCTCCTATCACTGTAAGCCAGGATCTATAATGGTTTTGTCCTTGAATACCACCAGACAATGAAGCCCGGTATGTAAAAAAGAAGACTTGTTGTATTGACTAAACATCAACACAGCAAGTATCCTCAGCATCTTCATAAGCAACACAGAAAATCTCATCATCATGCCTAAAAAAAATTTTTCCACCCTTCCACATAAAGTAGGCTACTTAGCATAGTTGGTATTTTCTACTCATTTTTGTTGGTATGGGTACAGTATCTTTGACTGTTTTACCTATTTAAATATTGTAAATGATTAAATCGGCATCATGTATATTATTTTTATCGATAACCCCAATCGATAAACGTCCGTCAATCACTAAATTTAAATAAATAGTGACGCTACAGGATAACAGAGGGTGCTTAGTACAATAAAAATAAATTTTCTAGAACAATCTACGAGAAATAATAAAATTTAAAGATTATTCGGTAAATATACGTTATATTTACGATAACAAACCAAAATCACCTTCATTTTTTGCTCCATATCGTGACTTACAATATCTTAATGCACTACCAGGCATATTTTCTATAAAAAATATTTTTTAAAGATATGAAAACAATGCATCTTGACTTTATGACGATGTCACTAAGACTAACGGAGATATATCCTATAGGACATAAGTTACAAACGACAATTTTGCTGATGTCCGGTCTATACTACTACTACTTAAATGTCTTTGGTGTACGGATTGCAGTACAGTTCAGTTGAAGAGTCAATGTTCGGAATGCGAAATCTAGTGCGTAGTACATATATATATATATATAGATATATATATCTATATATATATATATATATATATATATATATATATATATATAATATATATATATATATATATATATATATATATATATATATAATATATATCGATGACGAAACAACGGCAACGTTGACTTCTAAGCAGAGATTCCTACCATCTATTATTTCACTAATGGATTTTTTTTGACAGGCGGTGGACTACTTAAAAAAGCGGACGCCAGCACGGGCAGCGCTCATGATTGCGGCGGTATGGCTCATGAGCGCGCTCGTGTGTGTACCGCTGTTATTGGGCTGGAGAGTCTCTCGACCACCGGAGCAGTTCCCGCAATGCAAGGTAAAAATGTTTTATTTTGTTTCGACTATTGTAACTTAAAAGTATCTTCTACTCCATCTGAATTTATCCTTTAAACACGTGGTTGGGCCGCACTTCAGTTTATATATAATTAGAAACATAAGTTTCTTACTGCATATTTGTTTTTAAGTTTTGGTGTTAAATATTTATTACAATAAAACTTTAAAATTCGTATTCAAAGAGTTTAAAAAATATAGTCTATCAATTAATTATAGCCCCACTTCATAAGATATTCAGTTGTTTATACATTTTTAATTATTTTAAGGTTTTGAAGATGAACTTTATTAAAGTTTAAATTTATTGAAAAAGGGTCGACTTAGAAATTACGATTAGTCTTAATTTTACTGATTTTATCTCGTTTAATTTACCTTATTTTTAATTATTTTAATTCTCGGCATTTCGAATGCATTACAACACTCATGGTCACTTGGTGAGGCTAAAGTGTTTGAGGTACAAAAGCCACAGGTAAATCCTCAGCTTTTAAATATTAATTTTCGGTCCAATTTCTGCAGAACGAAAGAAGATCTTCAAGTCTTGCAGTGGTGTGCTTGGGTTTGGATTTAATTTTATACATTATAGGAACATAAGTAGATGATAACACTCAGCCATCTTCTCTATTGAAATTTAGATTTTTTTTTAATTTTTAAATCCTTGCGAATTTTCCTTTTTTATAGGATAAAGATGACAAACGAGCACACAATCCACCTGATGGTAAGTGGTTGCTGTGACCCATAGACATCGACATCTATCATCGATTCTGAATCAAAATGCAGATGCGTTGTCACCCGTGAGGACTAAGATGGAACGCCTCATTTCCAGTAAAAAGGGTCTCCGGTTCTCTACACTCACCAAACGAAACACAGCAGTGTTAAGCTGTTATTTTACGGTGGTATTCTGTGAGAGCGTGGTCCTTCCCCGGTCGAGTCGACCCATTCGTGCTACAACCATAATATAGCTGCAGCATGGCTTTACCACGTATATATTTATATATTATATATTTCCTTGGCAGGAATCGGTGTTCTTTTGCAAGGATTGTGATTTAACAAATCTGATGTAATTGGGGTGTCAACATGTTCACAGACCGCTGACTTTGGTCATTCGGAGCGTCGTTGCTTCACGTCAGCTACATTTTCTTTTACGCGGGTTACGAGTGCTCCTTCAACTTGTACTGGATATTATTGACGTTTGGTAAAATCTTACTAATTATCTTAGGCAGTTTGTAGTAAATTTTGTACAAAACGCAGTTTTGCTTAAACACTGTCCCACATCAGGTTACTTATTGTAGAAAAATTAGTTCTACAAGCAAGTAGTCGGTGTGGCGATAGGCTCACCTATATCTTCATTAGTCGCCAATAGTTCATCGGGCGATTTAATTATATTCTGATACTTCAGCAATGGACGAATGGGTTACGATAATTCCGAAAGTTACAAATACACTTTTATATTACTAATTTTGGTACAAAGTCACAAAATTGGTATTTCAATGGACCTACCCATCGATATATATGTACTACGTACTAGATTTCGCATTCCGAACATACACTATATTCAACTGAAACTGTACTGCAATCCGTACAGTGTGTCATTTAGTGTGGTTTCAATCTACTAGTTAGTCTGTGGTGGCGCAACTGCGCATGCGCGACTCTGCTATTTCCCGCGCATGCGCGAAGACATAGAGTAGAGCACATTTTTTGTTTAAAATGGCTTCTCTAGTACGTAGTACATATAACTCAATGAACCTACCAAAAACAGTAAAGTGAATGTCTTCTAGCATGCCGAATTGTGAAAATATTGGAATGGTTCCATAAAAGAAAAGGTGTATGGTAATATTTACTTAAAAAAGAAACTGAAAGCAACAAATAAGATTACATTAGGTTAGGTTGGCTCGCCGCTCAGTTAGCGGTCGGCCACCGCAGAATCTATTACACTCGAAAATGCCTAATTTAGAGGCGAAACACGAGTCGTATTATCGTCGATGGTGTGTCTTTCCTAGTGTAGTGGTGGTGGGAGTAGTGGTTCTGGCATCAGTGGTGACGGGGATACTACACGCAATTGAGGGAGGGCGGGAGATGCTCTTAAAACTAGGTAAGACACATCATTTTATCTTTTTGGACGGATATTGCTAAAGTTAATTTTTCCAACTTTAATATAATGGATTTCCGCAAAGTAACGCCTGATTCTATTAATTAGACTGTTTTGCGCGAATTTTTAAATGTTATTTTATTACAGGATAAGGCTTTTTTTCTACCTGTTATTCAAATTAATTCTCATAATCCTATGAACAATAAATACTAATATTGTAAAGCAAAAAGCTTTCGAGGGAGATTGAGTTTGAGATAATCATGGAAAGAACTTGCAACCCTTAAATACTATTTTATCTTTTATATCATATGTAGAATGTATATGAGATAAAAGCATTTCATTTATTAAAAAGTAAATATTATTCAAAGTATTAATCATTTACACACAGTAAAGTTCAGAATACTATGTAATAAAAATGATTTATTTATTTGTGTTTAATCGAAACTGAATGAACAGCACCGAGATGCATTGGAACGGACCAAAAGTACCGATCGGGTTTCAGATCACAGAGTACTGAAAACCGAAATGACCTATTTGAATGATTGACTCGAATGACCCAGTTCGTCTGACGAAATCTAAAAGATTGGGCCACTAAAAATGAACGATTACACATTCTATAATACTCCTATATTTTACGATACATAATTAATTTCTATATTTAGGGTAATATTCATTATACTTAAAGCAAATTTTAATTTTTTATAAAAGAAACGAAAATTCGCGTATTTTGTAGCACGCTCATGAGCTTTTAATTATTAAACTTTACTATAAAAAGGGCTTAAAGTATCTTGAGAGGTTTACAGTAGTATGTTTTCTTTGATCGAATTAGAGAATTAGCATGCTGTAAAATTAAGCTCAAAGCAGTGAGCAAATAATCAAAAATAAAGAAACAAAAGCAAAGTTACGAATAAATTTTTAATTAAAGAGTCCTCGACGCTACCAAATATGACGTGCAAATAAACCAAAAACAAGTTGCAACAACGTATTTCGCAAGTAAAGTGGTGGAAAATACGATATTTTGGGACGATATTTAATTCGATTTACGAAAGAGCAACATGTCTGTGATATTCATAATTTTCTCGTGTTTGTAATTGCTTCAAACTTTCATGTAAACATCAAGCAAATTTTGAAATTTGTTAACCACGCATAACCTAACCTGTTGTTACTTAATTTCCTGCTTTCAGTTTTTTCTACCGACTTCAAAAAGGAGACGGTACTTAATTCGAATGTATGTTTTTTTATGTGTGTTACCTCACAACTTTTTTCTGAGTAGACCGATTTCAATGATTCTTTTTTTATTTGAAAGCTCGTGCTTGACATGTGGTTCCTTATAAATTTGATCAAGGTCTGACAAATAGTTTGTGAGTTATTCTTAATAATTTATATTGAAGTCGGTTGTACGGAATTCATAATTTTAAATTATTTTTAATTAAAGTAAATGTTACTATTGGACCGTTTCTTTCATGAAACCATTGCAAGTAATACTGAGTATTGTAGAAAAATTTCTACTACAAGCCGCCGAAGAAGATTAGTCAGTTTTTACCAAACATCAAGTGCAATATCCCTGTACAAATTGCAGGAGCATCGCGTAACCCGCGTAAAAAAATAATATAGCTGACGTGAAGAACCGACGCTCGGAGAAGTTATCAGTCTGTGAACATGTTCAAGTTCAGGAGGAAATCATAGGGTAACGTTTTTAAAAATAAATAAAACAAATATTTTCGTATAACCAAAGAGTATATTATAATCACTACATATTACCTAGAATATTCTATATTATATAAAAAACCTAACAACTTATAGGTAATATAGTTGTAGAAAATTCTGCTTTCAAAAATTACTGCACATAGAAAATTTGTGCAGAACTTTGTTCTTGCTGTATAAATAAATCGTTAGGAAATAATTTGATTCATTAGTAAATATTTTACAAACCACTTCACTTGTTTGCTGTAGGCAATCACAGATTAATATTATTATTCATTTCTTAAAACATGTCAGTATTTTTTTAATCTTCATTATTTCCGTTACTATTACTGGGTATACTACCCAGGAGCCGTGGTAGCTCAGATGGTTAGCGCTCGCTGTAAGCTTCATAGTACGCGAGTTACCCGGGTTCGAAACCCACCGGCACCAATGAAATTGTTAATTGCAATTTTAAGTGCTGATTTACCACGTGCTTGGCGGTGAAGGAAAACATCATGAGGAAACCTGCAGAGATATAAGAAAAAAAAATATTTGGAAGATATGTGAAGTTCGCCACACGCATTGGGGCAGCGCAGTGGACATTCCTTAACCTAACCTAAACCCTCTCAGAAATGAGAGGAGGCCTGTGCCCAGCAGTGGAAAGTAAATAAGCTGCAACTTTACTTTACTTTAAAGTTTACTGCTCAACATAGGGCCTCCCCAGAGGCAATCATATGGGATATTTGCCATAGTTTCTACTCTTGGTAAGTACGTTGGCAACAGCAGTTTTTAATTTTAGTCATTAATAGGAAGACACTGCTGCCCATCTCCTAATTTATTTCCCTCTCTCGCTTCTCACAACATTCACACTACATTATTTCATTTCAGCTTTTCAAAATCCACTGCTGACCGTGTAGTGGCAGTGTGAGTATATCCCTTACACCACATCGTCCCGTGGGTGTCGTATGAGGAGACAGTGGAAAAAAACCAGGAGATGGCAGCGTCTTCTTAATAACAATTTAAAAACTGCGTATGCAACACTGCTTGCCAAGAGTAGCAACTATGATAACTATCCCCCCCTGAGGCAATCTATTCGGAGGTCTATGTTCGTAGTGGACTTTCGATGGGCTTTAACGGTAACAGTAAAGACCACTGCTGAACATAGATATCCTCATTAACGCCTTACGGGGATATTTGATGATAGTTATCTCGCTTGGCAATTTCGGCGGCTTTTCAATCCCGACGAAAACAGAGGGGTGTTATATGTTTGTAGTGTGTATCTGTGTGTTTGTGTATCTGTGTGTCTGTGTATCTGTGTGTCTGTATATCTGTGTGTCTGTGTATCTGTGTGTCTGTATAAATATGTGTCTGTGTATCTGTGAGTCTGTGTATTTGTGTGTCTGTATAACTATGTGTCTGTGTATCTGTGTGTCTGTGTATCTGTGTGTCTGTGTATCTGTGTGTCTGTGTATCTGTGTGTCTGTGTATCTGTGTATCTGTGTATCTGTGTGTCATTGTATCTGTGTGTCTGTGTATCTGTGTGTCTGTATAACTATGTGTCTGTATATCTGTGTGGCTGTGTATCTGTGTGTCTGTGTATCTGTGTGTCTGTGTATCTGTGTGTCTGTGTATCTGTGTGTCTGTGTATCTGTGTGTCTGTGTATCTGTGTGTCTGTGTATTTGTGTGTTGTGTATCTGTGTGTCTGTGTATCTGTGTGTCTGTGTATCTGTGTGTTTTTGTATCTGTGTGTCTGTGTATCTGTGTATCTATGAATGTGTGTGTCTATGTATCCGTGTGTCTGTGTATCTGTGTGTCTATGTATCTGTGTGTCTATGTATCTGTGTGTCTGTGTATTTGTGTGTCTGTATAACTATGTGTCTGTGTATCTGTGTGTCTGTGTATCTGTGTGTCTGTATAACTATGTGTCTGTATATCTGTGTGGCTGTGTATCTGTGTGTCTGTGTATCTGTGTGTCTGTGTATCTGTGTGTCTGTGTATCTGTGTGTCTGTGTGTCTGTGTGTCTGTGTATCTGTGTGTCTGTGTATTTGTGTGTCTGTGTATCTGTGTGTCTGTGTATCTGTGTGTCTGTGTATCTGTGTGTTTTTGTATCTGTGTGTCTGTGTATCTGTGTATCTATGTATGTGTGTGTCTATGTATCCGTGTGTCTGTGTATCTGTGTGTCTATGTATCTGTGTGTCTATGTATCTGTGTGTCTGTGTATTTGTGTGTCTGTATAACTATGTGTCTGTGTATCTGTGTGTCTGTGTATCTATGTGTTTGTATAACTATGTGTTTGTGTATCTGTGTGGCTGTGTATTTGTGTGTCTGTATAACAATGTCTCTGTGTATCTGTGTGGCTGTGTATCTGTGTGTCTGTATAACTGTGTATCTGTGTGTCTGTGTATCTGTGTGTCTGTGTATCTGTGTGTCTGTGTATCTGTGTGTCTGTATAACTGTGTGTCTGTGTATCTGTGTGTCTATGTATCTGTGTGTCTGTGTATCTGTGTGGCTTTGTATCTGTGTGTCTGTGTATCTGTGTGTCTGTGTATCTGTGTGTCTGTGTATCTATGTGTCTATGTATCTGTGTGTCTGTGTATCCTGTCGTGAAGCGACAATTAATAAAAAAATATAGAACCTAACCTAAGAACAACAAAGCAACAAAAGTAGAACAAGAAAATAATATATTTAAATTTTTAAAAAGGTATTTACAATTTTATAAAAAAAATGAAATATGATGATGATGATGGATGACGTCTAATTACAATTAGATAAAAAAAGTAAAGATAGGAGAATATTGTATTGTAGTGGAGCCTAAAGGTCGAAGTGACGCACGCTGCGCTTGGAGTAGAAGTAGGCACACGCTGAGCTTGTAGTTTCTTGGCAGTGTTGGCACGCAGCGCCTGGTCTGGGCACACGCAGCGTGCGGAGCCGGCGCACGTAGCGCCTGAAGTAGGTGCGCTCAGCGCTTGGAGCAAGCAGTCGTAGCGCCCGGAGTAGTGTGGCCCCGCGCTTGAAGTAGACGACTTCAAATATAGATGGAGGCTTGCAGGATCCCAAGGCAAGGCGGCCCCGGGATAAGGCCTTTAGTAGATGCTTCACGTTTGAAAACTGAAGCGAGACTCCCTGTATTCTCCGATGGTTCGGCTTTTATACCTTTTTAGAGAAAACGAGAAATTATTTAAATTAAAAGGAAATTTTTGGTTTTTTTTTACATGGGGAAATGCCTACGCATACCCGCCTCGCGGGGGCAAGGACGGGTTATGTCGGACTCGCACCGACTAAATCCCCATGGTGTTCTACCCTAGTCGCATATTGGCAGGGCCACGGGAACGCTTTCGCACACTTCCGCGGCCCCACCTGCGCTGGCCGCCCCATGGCGGCCCCTCCTCGGGAGAGGAACACTCCTCCTCCATCTCCTTCTCCGGTAAGGCGCACCAGAACACATGGCGCGCCCTCCTCCTCGGCCTCCAATTTCACATGCGCAACGGACGCCCTCGTGTCCGATGCGCGAAGGCCATGGGGCCAGGAAAAACTAGCACTCAGGAGCACCAGCCTTCCTGACCCCAGCGGCGGATCTGGTCTATGGCTCCACCGCCAACCAAAATTCGGCTGCGGAGGGTAGGGAGAGCGGCGCCTCGCAATACCGGCACTCCTCTCCCCCCGCAGCCCCACCACCACCGCATCAACGGTGCGGCCCCGTTTGAGTCGCGGAGGATAGGGCGAGTGGCGCATCGCCATACCAACACTCCTCTTCCTCCGCGACTCCACCCCGGCTGCAGAGGTAGGGGTGGGGAGGACACCCCTCTCGCAGCAGCCCACCGACACACATCCGAAGTGGGCTCGTCAAGCCCACTCGGAGCGCCCACCTCAGGCCGGCCCTACACCACGGGCCAGCCAAGGGGTTCCTCTTTGTTCACCGTGGGTGACCAAGCCACGGCTACTAAGCCCCCCCGCCACGACAAGGCGGGAACCCGTTCGGGGGGGTTTGGTAAATAACCTAGAGCAAAAGAGTATTTATGTGGAAATATCGAAATAAGGACATCAGACCAGTGACGAATTTGAATTAAAGTTACCATAACAACCATATAAATAATGGTTGTCAAAAATATAAATTTTTGGTTTTAGGTATATAATTGAAAAACAGTTACATTTAAATAAGAAATGAGATATTATTCATATAGGAAAAACTATAGCGCGGCAGCGCGCACGAAACCTGACATTGCAGAGTTACGGAGAACTCAATAAAAGATAGAAAAAGGTAAGACTCCATTGACAGCAATTTAAACGGTGCTGAGAGCGTGAAAATACGAAGCGAAAATGATTTGTTATTGTGTAAAAACGTTACAGGATCCTATGGAAATAAAGGTGATGCAAAATATAAATGCAGAAAATCAAAAACAGAATGGAAAAATAGTGTAAAATGATATGTAAGTAGCATAACCGATAGCGTGAAAAGAGATGCAAAATATGAATGTAGAAAATCAAAAACAGAATGGAAAAATTGTGTAAAATGATATGTAAGTAGCATAACACTACAATCCGCGTGTCTGTGTATCTGTGTGTCTATGTATCTGTGTGTCTATGTATCTGCGTGTCTATGTATCTGTGTGTCTGTGTGTCTGTGTATCTGTGTGTCTGTGTATCTGTGTTTCTGTGTATCTGTGTTTCTTTGTATCTGTGTGTCTGTGTATCTATGTGTCTGTGTATCTGTGTGGCTGTGTATCTGTGTGTCTGTATATCTGTGTGTCTGTGTATCTGTGTGTCTGTGTATCTGTGTGGCTGTGTATCTGTGTATCTGTGTATCTGTGTGTTTGTGTATCTGTGTATCTGTGTATCTGTGTCTGTGTATCTGTGTGGCTGTGTATCTGTGTGGCTGTGTATCTGTGTGTCTGTGTGGCTATGTATCTGTGTGTCTGTGTATCTGTGTGTCTGTGTATCTGTATAACTGTGTATCTGTGTGTCTGTGTATCTGTGTGTCTGTGTATCTGTGGGTCTGTGTATCTATGTGTCTATGTATCTGTGTGTCTGTGTATCTGTGTGGCTGTGTATCTGTGTGTCTGTGTATCTGTGTGTCTGTGTATCTGTGTGTCTGTGTATCTTTGTGTCTATGTATCTGTGTGTCTGTGTATCCGTGTGTCTGTGTATCTGTGTGTCTATGTATCTGTGTGGCTATGTATCTGTGTGTCTGTGTATCTGTGTGTCTGTGTGTCTGTGTATCTGTGTGTCTTTGTATCTGTGTGTCTGTGTATCTGTGTGTCTGTGTATCTGTATGGCTGTGTATCTATGTGTCTTTATATCTGTGTGTCTGTGTATCTGTGTGTCTATGTATCTGTGTGGCTGTGTATCTGTGTATCTGTGTATCTGTGTGTCTGTGTATCTGTGTCGCTGTGTATCTGTGTGGCTGTGTATCTGTGTGGCTATGTATCTGTGTGTCTGTGTGGCTATGTATCTGTGTGGCTGTGTATCTGTGTGTCTGTGTGGCTATGTATCTGTGTGTCTGTGTGTCTGTGTATCTGTGTGTCTGTGTATCTGTGTGGCTGTGTATCTGTGTGGCTGTGTATCTGTGTGTCTGTGTATCTGTGTGTCTGTGTATCTGTGTGTGATCTTTGTTTTTCGGGTTTTTTTTTTAATTTTTAATGTATGTTATTATAGTGTTCTATGAGACCACTTACCAAAAAAATTATTTATATTCTATTTGTTATTATAAGGATGTCGCTATACATCAAGTTTGTTTCGCATTTTTACTTCTTAAGACACCCAAAGGACGATGTGAGGCAGTTTTATTGCTATATAATAATATATTTTATTCGTTCATTCATGTTTTAATGCCGTTTCCTCCTGGTATTCTCTGAAATTCGCGGGAAATACAATATCATAGTGTCGCAATAGGTACTTAAGCACAAATAAAGTGAGTTCTCCGAAATTTTCAATAAAAAAAGTATAAATTTTATTATATT
Source organism: Parnassius glacialis (assembly GCA_033319125.1). Lineage (NCBI taxonomy): Eukaryota > Metazoa > Arthropoda > Insecta > Lepidoptera > Papilionidae > Parnassius > Parnassius glacialis. The sequence goes on along the minus strand of JAVANC010000008.1, from coordinate 29,106,608 downwards.
TGTTGTAGTTTTATAAGCTTCATGTAATCATAGTTCCTTCTAAACAAAATAACATCTTAATAATTTCTTATATTTACGCGAAGACTACACATTAAATGAAACAATTTTTTACGGATTTTATCGCGTTTAATTTAATTTTTAATTCCCGACGTTTCGAATGCTTTACAGCACCCATGGTCACGGGGAGGACTGAGGCGTTTGACGTCCTGATGTGATAGTTAGCCCGGCTACATTGAGTTTTAGAATATTAATTTTTAGTCCGATCTACGCAGAGTGAGCTTACAGTATCTTGAAGTCTTGCAGTGGTATGCTTAGGTTTGGATTTAATTTTATTAATTATAGGATCCCAAGCAGGTGACAGCACCCATTCATCTTCTCTATTAAAATTAGGATGTTTTTTAATTTAAATAGCCTCGCGAATCATCTATGGTAGGAATCGGTGTTATTTGCAAGGATTTGTGTTCTATCAAATCTAATGTAACGGCGCGGACGATCTTGAACATGTTCACACACTGCAGACTTCCCGGAACGTCGGTACTTCAAGTCAGCTATATGTCTATATCTAATTTATATTTATATACCTACCGTTATAGCCTATCATAAGTCCACAGGTGAACATAAGCCTCACCATTAAGTGCCGTATAGAGGGGTTATTTGCTATAGTTGCCACGCTCGGAAAGCGGGTTGGCAAGCACAGTTTTTTTTTAATTTTTAGAAGTTATTAGAAAAATTCTGATGCCCATCTTTTGAATTGTTTCCCTCTGTTGCCTCTTACGACTCGGACTACGGATGGTTTAGGGTAGTGAATATTCGTAAACCGTCAGTACGCGGTAATAATGCACGGCATAATTTAACTTTAAGTTTAAGCTACTTTCATAATTATTGAATTCTATAAATGTACTATACATAAATAGTTCAGCTTATATCAGATATAATTTGTAAATGAAAAAAGATTAATAATTGATTACACTCGTATGTTACATAATTGTAGGTAGAGCTTTTCATTACCTAATGTGCTTAAATAGTGTAACTATGCATATTTAAGGCAGGCAGGTGTCTACTAATAATTTATGTTCCTCATCATCTCTGGGCTACCAATCCACTCTTCGAAATCTCAGTAACTTAGAAAAAAGGCACAGGTAAGATAAAACTCTCTGGTGCTTTCCTCACGAAGTTTTTATTCACCGCCGAGCACATGGTAAACTAGCACTAGTGTTACTTACATTTTCTAAAGGCCCCCCCCCCCCTCTTCATACACAGTGACTTTCTTCTGCATAGTGGAGGCAGTTTACATACACAAATTGCAAAAGGATAAAATCCAGACCCAAAGAGTTATTTGTAGGTCATACAAATACTTATTCCTTGCGGGATTCGACCCGCGGCCTTGAATTTAAAGATGAGCACTCAACCGTTGAGCTACCATGCTTAATTAACCCCGAACTTTATTATACTAAGAGCCGTAGTAAGTTTCACAGTACGTGAGCCACCCGGCCTCGATCCCCGACGGCACCAATGAAATTGGTAATTAAAATTTTAAGTGCTAATTTACCAAATGCTCGGCGGTGAAGTAAAACATCGTGAGGAAACCTGCATGTCTGAGAAATAAGAAAAAAATATTTCTAAAACATGTGAAGTTCGCTAACACGCATTGGGGAAGCCCGGCGGACACTACCTTGCCCTAAAAATCCTCTCAGAAATGAGAGGAGGTATTAGCCCAGCAATGGGTACTGGTATATATGCTGTTACTTTAACTTTAACGTTTTATTAACGAAAATTACAAAATATCGTTTTAATATTTTATATGCTAGTTGCGCGCATTAAATCAGAGATATTTAATCATCTGTGTCACCAAACTTTGTTATAGTTGGAACTCTTGCGTAACTTTAAGTAATATTAATGTCTCTTAGGTATAACTAACTGCTCATTGAAGCTAAGTTAAATTAAACTTACTTAAAATAAGGGTATTTTTTTCTGATAATCTCAGAGCCTCTCTTAAAACCTAGGCTCTCTGCGATTTTATTACGTAATAATTAAGCACAGTTTGGTTAGATGAAGTATCTCTGGGTTTTTTCTTTATAAAAATGAAGTGACAAACTGTGTCGGCGTAGTCGTCGCGCAACAAAGCGTAACGCACCGAAGCCTAAATCACGCTATCAAAGTTCTGAAATTATACGCTATATATATAACAGCTCTGTACTAAAACATGGAGCTTTGGCCGCTCCCCGTGCAGAATACTTTGCCCGGTGGGAGATCTTCCCTTTTCATTCCATGGTCAAACTGGTGACCCTGACGTAATGTGAACACGCAGTTGCAACCAAGAACCTTGGTAAACATCAACTTCAAGCTTTCGTCATCGTCTTCAACTACCCTATCCATTCGCTCCCGAGCAGATTTTGTCGGCAGTTTTCAAATCCTGTAGGCCATCTTACATTACAAAGTTCATCGTTTGGCACAGCTCTAAGCCTTCTTGATCTCGCAGATTACTTGCTTTCTTCTCGACTCATCAGTATGCGGTGGCAAGTCCAAGCCAATCCGTCGCAATTGCACATTCGTCGACAACTAGACTGCACAGACATCGACCTCCGGTCTGAGCAGGGGAGTGATGTGGGCGCGCTGTTATCGCACCATAAAGCTTATTCCACCGAAGCCTAAATCGCGCTATCAAAGTTCTGAAGTTACTGGGCTATATTTAGAACAGCTCTATACTAACACACCGAGCGTTGGCTGCGTGTGTTAGTATGGAGTTGTGAATACCTTGCTGTTCACTGATGGTAAGTGGCTATTGCAGTCTATAAACAAACATCTGCAGCCGTCATCAAACAAATTCAAATTCCAATTTTATTTATTTGTGAATAAAGGTAATGAGACAGAATAGATCTTAAAAAAATGATGTTCGCTGCATTCAACCCGTAGATGTACAAATATTATAGCTACAATTATATCTAATACATTTCTACATTTAAATTATTTCATTGTATTATTTATATCATATTTATAATATAATATTTAACAACGATGTAATTATTAATTAGAATAGGATATTTACAATAATATATAGTCTAATTGAATGTCAAAAAATTATATTTTATGCAATGCCATTATAATATGCCTACTGATGCGTCGCTTACATATTCATCAATCGAGTAGTAGCATTTCTGAATTAGAAATATTTTAAATTCTTTTTTAAATTTTTGAATATTTTCCATTTCATGAAACATAGATGGAACCTTATTGTAGATTTTTAGATAGTATACCGAAAACACTTTTTCTAAGTAAAGCTGTCTTTGATGAAATTGTATGAATTTTATTTTTACTTAGATTGTTTCTTATTAAGTAATCATTAAATATTTCAGGACTAGTTTTTACAAATGTCACAACTTCATAAATATACATTGCGGGAAATGTCAATAACTTAATTTTTTTAAATTGTGGTTTATAGCTTTCTAAAATCGGTATACCTGCAATAGCACGCACACACTTTTTTGCGCTTTAAATATATCTTCGCGCCTTTTAGCATTGCTCCAAAAAATCATACCGTAGCGCACAATAGAAGATACAAAACCGTGATATACCGTCCATAAAGCATCTTCATTAACTACTTTAGATAATACATGTAGAGCGTAAGAAAATTGGTTTAATTTTTTGCAAATATATTCTGTATGAGTCTCCATATTTAAATTGTTGTCAATATTAAGACCCAAGAATTTTGTTACTTTGGTTTCACTAACGGTCTCACTATCGTAATTAATTTTAAATAAATCAAGGGGCCATTTTCGTTGATAAAAAGTTATTATTAGATTAAAAGTTTATTATTAAATTATTTGACTTAAGCCAGTTAATTATATTCTTCAGGCTGTTATTAATTTCATTTTCATAATTATTTATATCTGTACATGTAAACACCACAGAGCTATTATCTGCAAATAGAGTCATAGGAAAATTTACGCTGTTGGGTAAGTCGTTAATATATATTAAAAATAATAAAGGACCAAGTACGCTTTCTTGAGGAATACCAAAATTTGGGGATCGGGAATAAGACCAATAAATATATTCATTTTTAGTCCTCGGACAAATCCGTGATACTTGAGTAATTTGAATCCTGTTTGTCAAGTACGATTTCATAAGATCAAGTGTCTTACCTCTTATACCGTATTTATTTAATTTTATAAGTAATAAGTCATGCCTGACAAAATCAAATGCTTTGTAAATGTCCATATATAGGGCTGCCACTAATACTTTTCTGCCAATGTTTGTAAATACTTGGTATAAAAATTCATAAATTGCTACATTAAAAGATTTGTTTCTACAAAAGCCTTTTTGTTCTTTTGCAAAATATTGAATTTTTCAAATTAATTATATAGATTCTTATAAATAATTTTTTCTATAATTTTTGAAAATATAGAAGTCATAGCCATCGGACGGTAACAGGATAAGTCCTCCCTGTCATCTTTTTCGAATAATGGTTTAAAATTGGACGTTTTAAGAATTTCAGGAAATACACCATCTTCAACACATAGGTTTATAATATGACTCTGTATGCAACTGTATTTCCAACGTGTTTTATTACTTTCTTCGAAATGTCATCAAAACTAGTGCTATTTGTATTTTTTAATAATTTTATGGTTAGAAGAGTGTCCATAAGGTGTTACAAAATTCAAAGAAGGCTGCCTGTTATTTTAGTGGCTCTCCGGAACACAGCAGTGCAACCGCTGTTATTTGTCAACAGAGGTAGAGCCAGGCGGCAGCTCTTACTGTCGCACGGATGGGCCGGCTCGAACCGGGGTGGTACCACGACCTCACAGAATACAAGCGTGAAGTAGAGGTTTACCTCTGCGTTTCGCTTGGTGAGTGCAGGTGGCCGGAGGCCCTTTTTACTGGAAATGAGGCATTCCATCCTAGCCCTCACGGGTGAAAACGCATCTGCATTTTGATTTGTAATAGAGGATAGATGTAGATGTCTATGGGCCGCAGCAAACACTTACCATCAGGTGGACTGTGTGCTCGTTTTTCACCCTTATCCTATAAAAAAAAAAAGACATTGGTTAGAAGTGTAATAAAATGGACTGCCTACTTGTTTATTTTTTTTTATATAGGAGAAGGGGCAAACGAGCATGCGGCTCACCTGATGGTAAGTGACTACCGCCGCCCATGAACAACTGCAACACCAGGGAGGGAATTGCAGATGCGTTGCCGGCCTTTTAAAAAGGAGAACGCTCTTTTCTTGAAGGTCCCTAAGTCGTATCGGTCCGGAAAAATCGCTGATGGTAATCGATTCCACAAGGAAGTGGTGCGAGGAAAAAACATCTTCTAAATCGCACAGTGGTGGACCGCCAATCATCCAGATGGTGTGGATGGTATCGGGAGTTCTGCCGTGATGTGCGTTCGTGAAATTTGGCGGCTGGGATTAATCCGAACAATTCCTCAGAGCACTCCCCATAGTAGATGCGAAATAAAATTCAAAGAGATGCAACATCTCTTCGCAGCGCCAATGAGTCGCGCCGATCGCAAATTACTCGGTCGTCGACGATTCGAGCCGCTCTGCGCTGGATGCGGTCAAGTGGAAGGAGCTGGCACTGGGGAGCCCCTGCCCAGAGATGGGAACAGTATTCCATGTGAGGCTGAACCTGCGCCTTGTAAAGTTGCAGGCGGTGTGCCGGCATGAAATACTGTCCCGCTCTGCTGAGCACGCCAAGATTTTTAGAGGCCAATTTGGCCTTTTCTTCCAAGTGACCACGAAACTGCACGTCACTCGATATGTCGACGCCGAGGATTCCGATATTGGCTGAGGCAACCAGGGGAGTGCCTTGAAACTAAGGAGATACGACAAAGGGGTTCTTTTTAGCGGTAAACGCGCAAACTTGTGTCTTCTGAGGATTAAACTGGACTAGATTTAGTCGCCCCCAGTCCGAGACTTTGCCCAGCAAAGACTCGACTTCAGGCACAAGTTTGTTCCGGTACTCGGAGACGTTTTCCCGAGAAATATTAGCACGGCCGGTGTATAGAGCATCACCAGTGCTGTCATCCGCATAGCAATGAATGTTACCAGTTAGCAACATATCATTGATATGCAGAAGAAACAGCGTTGGTGATAGCCACCAGCGTTAATAGGCTTGTAGTCAGAACATGCACCGTCTACAATGACCTTGATGCTCTGATCTGCAAGGAAGCTGGTGATCCAATTGCACAATTTCTCGGGAAGCCCATAAGAAGGGAGCTTCGAAAGAAGCGCTTTGTGCCAAACCCGATCGAAGGCCTTCGCAATGTCCAGACTAACGGCCAATGCCTCCCCCTTGGACTCTACTGCCTCCGCCCATCTATGGGTCAGGTAGACCAGAAGATCACCAGCTGATCGACCCCGACGAAAACCGTATTGGCGGTCACTAATCAGCTGGTGATACTCAAGGTATGAGCTGGCAGTTAACAATGGATTTCATTATTTTGGAGAACAAGGAGGTGATCGCAATAGGCCTATAGTTGGACGGGTCTGAGCGGTCGCCTTTTATAGGGATCGGGTGGACAAAAGCTGTCTTCCATGAATTTGGGACTACGCCTTGGGAGTAGGAGTACCGGAAAAGACGCGTAAGGACCGGTGCCAACTCCGGAGCACACGTCCTCAGCACAATTGGGGGGATTCCGTCAGGCCCACTCGACTTCTGGATGTCCAGGGAGAGAAGTGCTTTGCGAACCGAGCGCTGTAAGAACAGCACATCCGGCATGGAGCACTCTCACCGCGGGATAGTCGGCGGTGTTTTCCCCCCGTCATCAAGAGTCGAGTTGGACGCAAAAAGGGAGCCTAAAAGGTCGGCTTTGTCTTTTGCGTCATGGGCCAGTGAGTCGTCTTCCCTGTGCAGAGATGGTAGTGATGGCTTACAGAAATTCCCTTGGACAGCCTTGGCGAGAGACCAGAATGCACGGGTTCCCGAAGGAAGGCGAACTAGTTTCTCGCCAATTCTGCCTATGTGCTCTGACTTTGCCTTGGCAATAACTCTTTTGAAGGACCTGGAGGCGAAGTTATACTTCCTTTTAAGTATGCTGGTCTTTACATTCCGAGTCGCCGAAGCCGCAGCCCAGGCTTGATAACACTCCTGCTTACTGCGTAATGCAGTTTTACAGGAGCGACCAAACCAAGGCTGAGATCTGCCTCCGATGGGTACCACAGATGATGGTATAAATAGTTCCATTCCCTGTAGCACTACATCAGTGACAGAGTCAGCAACAGCGCTGGGATCATCCGGCGAGAAGCAAACCCGTCCCCATGGGTAGCATGCAAAGAAAGACCGCATTCCGTCCCAATCCGCCGACCTGTAATGCCAAACATGGCGGCAACCTGCAGAACGCAACCGCGAAGGGAGCGGGAGTGGCACTATACAGACAGTGGTCCGAAAAGCCGAGAGGGCATCGACGGAAACCTGATATCCGTCCGGATGAGAGGTCAGCAGAAGGTCCAACAGGGAAGGTGTATGGTCCTCCACATGTGGAATCCGCGTAGGCGAAGTAACCAGTTGTGTCAGACCATATGCCAAGGCAAAGTCATAAACAGATCTCCCCGCATGATCAGTTAAACGTGAACCGAGCCATTCGGCATGGTGGGCGTTAAAATCGCCAAGGATCACTATCTCTGCGGATGGGACCTGTTGTAGCAAGGAATCTGTAGCCATTTGGACGTGGTCGATGAGTCGGTCTGTTTCGGCATTACCGCTATGGGACCTATAGAGGCACCCGTAGACGAGCGGATGGTCGTCGCTGTCTACGCGTAGCCAAAGGATGGACAGGTCCGAACCTTCAAGACTGCCGAGGCGTCGAGAACAGATGTCCTCTCTGACATACACGCAAACTCCAGCCCGAGGCACAAAGGAGTGCTCCAATTTGTACCCCGGGTAGGAGAGATACGAAATATCAGCCGGAGAGGAAACCTGCGTCTCGGTCAGGAAGAGCAAGGCCGGCTTCGCCATCTCGAGATGGTAGTGGACGTCGTTTAGGTTAGAGTGAAGTCCCCTGATGTTGCAGAAATTCACGGATAGCGTGGCAGGGGTCGCCTTGGTATTGTTGCTCAATTTGCCCCGAGCAGTTATGTTTTTGAGCGGAATTTTTAAGGAAATGTCCGCCGCGCTGCCCCAATGCGTGTTGGCGAACTTCACATGTCTTTGAAATATTTTTTTTTTCTCAGACATGCAGGTTTCCTCACGATGTTTTCCTTCACCGCCGAGCACGTGGTAAATCAGCACTTAAAATTGCAATTAACAATTTCATTGGTGCCGGCGGGGATCGAACCCGGTTTGCTCGAGTACTGTGAAGCTTACAGCGAGCGCTAACCATATGAGCTATTTAATTTATTTTTTATTTTTATTTAATTTAATTTATTTAATATTATTAATTATATATTAATTTAATTTAGTTAAAATTATATATTTAAAATTATATAATTACCACTGTTATTTTGTTTAAAACAAAACGTATTCTTATGGCACTATGTGTGCACCGTATATGTCCCGCGTCGCTTAAACACATAATATTTTATATTTCTCAAGTTAGCACGCGTCCAAAGGCATTACATATCAAACTTCTTGGGAACTTCTTTTCACAAACGCACATCGCGGCAGAAGTTCCAATACCATCCACACCATCTGGATGATTGGCGGTCCACCACTGTGCGATTTAGAAGATGTTTTCTTCCTCGCACAGCTCCCTTGTGGAATCGAAAGACTTAGGGACCTTCAAGAAAAGAGCCTACTCCTTTTTAAAAGGCCGGCAATGCATCTGCAATTCCCCTGGTTCCCCTGGTGTTGCAGTTGTTCATGGGCGGCGGTAGTCACTTACCATCAGGTGAGCCGCATGCTCGTTTGCCCCCTCTCCTATAAAAAAAGAAAAACTCCGTGGCGCAGTGGCTTAGCAATTTCAAATCCCACACGGAAAAATTATTTGTATGGCCTCCAAATAATTGTTCCAGGTATGGAGATTTGTTCTCGTGAAATTTATGTACGATACAGGCGAAATATTAGTTTGGAGGTAACGTTTTAAAAAATATAAAAATATTTTGTATTGTGTTTCATTTCACCTTTCTACTCCTCCTTACTTATAGGAAGTAATTTAAATTTTAAAGCTTCCATGAAAGGTTCATTGTTCTTCGAGAAAGTAAATTTTAAGAACGCTCAAGATTTTTCGCTGCCGGGAACAAAGTCAATGGTGCCCTGACTGCGTTAGTCAAAAGGCAAGGCGTAGTGAAGAGTGCACGCCTTGCAATACATAACGCAGTATTGGTACCGACTTTGTTATAATATGGCAGCGAAACCTGGGTATGCCAGAAGAAGCATAAAAGCAAGTTGAATGCAGTGGGGATGCAATCTCTTCGTAAAATGTGCGGCGTTACCAGGCCGACCGAAAGCGAAACGAAGAGATTAGCAATATGGCAGGTTTGAAAGATGACCTTATCACAAAAATTGATAAGGGCGTGCTTCGATGGTTTGGGCACGTTGAGCGAATGAGTGAAGACCGAATGGTGAAGAAAATATATAGCGCGAAAGTTAATATTAAAAGGTGTCGAGGTAGACCGAGACTAACTTTCGAAGACCATGTGAGCAAACTGCTCGAAGAGGGGAGGGTCAAGAGTACTCGGATACCTAGACGTGCATGTATGAAGAAGTTAATGAATCTGAAAGAAGCGAAAGAGGTATGTAAGGATCGTGACACTTGGCGATCTGTTCTCTCTGGCTACCCCGTCAGGGATTGTGCGTGATGATAAGTAAGTAAGTAATTAAGCTCAAGATTTGTACCAGTTCCATGAAACATCCTTCTCATATTTTTTTAAGTCCACACAAGTCCACTGCTGAACATAGGCCTCCCCCAAGGAGTGCCACAAAGCACGGTCCTGAACCACCTGCATCCATCGAATTCCTGCATGTCTTACCAGGTTGTCACTCCATCTAGTGGGGGGTGCCCAACACTTCGTCCGTCGGTACGAAGCCGCCACTCGAGAAACTTTTTTCTCCATCGGTTGTCGGTTTTTCAAGCTATATGGCCGACCCATTGCCACTTCAGCCTATTAATACGTTGGGTTATGTCGGTCACTCTGGTTCTACTACGGATATCCTCATTTCTAAGTTTATCACGCAGAGAAACTCCGAGCATAGCCCTCTCCATAGCTCGCTGGGTGCCTTGAGCTTCCTCATCTGGCAAGCAGTTAAGGACCACGTCTCAGTTCCATAAGTCATCACTGGCAACACGCACTGGTTGTACAGTCTCGTTTTTAAGTTTTGAGGTATACCTGACGAGAAGATGTGCCGTAATTTCCGGAACGCTGCCCAACCGATTTAAATCCGTCGAAGAGTTTACTCTTAGTCGAAGTTGGACTTACCTAGTCGGACTATTTGCCCCAGATAAACATACTCGTCCACAACTTCGAGCTTAGTGCTCCCAACAACTACGGGCATAGGTGTGACATGGATATTAAACATGATCTTTGTTTTGTCCATGTTCATCTTAAGACCTATCCGTTGGGAGACACAATTGAGATCATTGAGCATGGTGCTTAGGTCCTCCAGCGATTCTGCCATAAGGACTATATCGTTGGCAAATCGAAGGTGAGTGATATACTTGCCATTGATATGACTACCGTATCCTTTCCAGTCCAGAAGCTTGAAAACATCTTCCAATGCAGCGCTGAATATTTTCGGGGAAATAACGTCACCCTGTCTTACACTTCCCTGCAATTGGATAGGTTTCGTACTATGGTTCTGTACTCGGATAGCCATCGTAGCCCTACTGTACAATTTGCCGAAAGGTATATATGTGGTCTATGGTGCTAAAGCTCTTTCGGAAACCAGCTTGTTCGGGAGGGGGAGGCTCAGAAGGGGAATCGGTCTGTAGTTCTTCAAGAGAGCGTTGTCACCTTTCTTGAAGAATAAGACCACCGCCATTCTGCTCCACGCCTCCGGTGTAATGCCACTGTTATACCACATCAATGTTAGGAGATCGGTTAACTCATCTCTTTCACGCTGCTGCGTCAGCACCATAAAGCCTATATAACCGACCTCCCGACGAACGCCCAGTAATCAATCAAGTCAAGAATCAGACTACAGTCAGTCTCGTTACAATCTCAGTCTCGTTCATACATCGTTACTAAGTCGTTACTAAATCTTTTCTATATTCTAAGTCCCAGTTATTCTATATCCTAAGTTTAAATAAATCTTATTGTTAATTCTATTCAATTATATCGTGTTGTTTAAATAAAATCGTTTTTAAAAAAGCTCTATCCACGGTCCCGTATAATTTTGGTAGCAGCGGTGGGATCCGAAAATCCCCTACCCGAATACGTTTTCGAAGAATAACCTTATCCAAAAGTTATTAAAGTAAATTCTAACAAGTGCAATTAAATCAAAGTGAAAAATAATTATAACTAAAAGCTTAAACAAATTGAAAGTGCGTCAAGAAAATCAACATCCAGCCTGTTCCAAGCACAGGCCTTCTGCATCAACCAGCATCCTACTCATCCCCGTCATCATCCTCACTGACACACAGGGGTGTGTCTCCAGCACACAATGAACAGAAACGCAAGATCATTCATCACTCTATTACTACTCCTGTATGTGATCTTCTTTTAAGGAACTATTTCGAACACAGAGCAAAGACGTTCTTTAATTTAATTTAAAATATAATTTATTTCCCAACCATTTGATTCTCATGATATAATATTTCAAATTTTAACTGTATTCATTGTTGTATGCATTAATTGTGATTTCATTGTTGCATGTATTTATGTTACGATAAGTGTATTAGTTAACATTGTTCTGTGTTGTGTTGTTCATTTTTGTATAATTCAGCTGATTAGCGGTCTACGGTTTAATTTTAATTTGTAATTAATTACTTAAATATCACAATGAGTAACTGTGAAGAAGCTCCCTGTGCCTCTAGAAAATTAGTAGAAATCGGTGTGTTATTAAAATTCATTAAACCTTTTGATGGATCACGAGAAAAACTAAATCTGTTCATATCCAATTGCCAAAATGCGTACAGTTTAGCTTCCAAATCACAAAAATCAATATTTTTTAAATATATATACTCAGTCAATTAGAAGGTAGGGCGGAAACAACGTGTAGCATAAAATATTTCGAATCATTTGAACAGTTTTTAGACTTTTTAAAACAACAGTTTGGTGAAAGAAAACACTACTCACACCTCCTGTCAGACCTACAGGATTGCAAGCAGGATCCCACAGAATCAGTTAATCAATTTGCTTTAAGGATAGAAACATGCCTGGCCAAATAATTAACAGAAATAAATATCTCCATTCCAACTAAAAGGAAAACAGAGCTATATATAAAAAAGTGTGCTCCACTGCTAAGGCTTTACATTTAAGCAACAAAATTAAAACTGCATCCGACAAAATTAAAATGACCTGGAGAATAATAAATAGTGAAACGGGCAAGGTCAAACCGCGCAACTCGGATTTTCAATTGAATATTAACAATAATTTAACGCGATCTGATCAAGAAGTTGCTATGGCTTTTGAGAAACATTATACTGATGTTACATTTTTGACAACAAAATCATTAAATTCTTCTCCTACTGTCGCCGAATCATTGCTCAAACAAAATGTAAAGGCTTGTTCTAATACTTTTAAATTCCATAGAGTACTGCCAAAAGATATCGTTAAATATTTTAAAACTATTGATGTTAAGAAAACGGCAGATATATGGGGGATTTCCGTTAAAGTTATTTTATCTATAATAGATATATTAGCACCTTATCTAGCCACTATATTTAATATAAGCGTCGAATCTGGTGTGTTTCCTGATTTAATGAAACATAGTAAAGTCATACCTATATTTAAATCTGGTAGTACAATAGACCCCGCCAATTTTAGACCAATTTCTGTACTACCAACATTAAGTAAAATTTTTGAAAAAATTATTTTAGATCGGATGTTAAGTTTCTTTAATATTAATAAATTGCTACATAAAAATCAATTCGGTTTTACAAGGGGTCGTTCGACAACTGACGCTGGAGTTGAGCTTATTAAACATATTTTTTGTGCATGGGAGAATTCAGAGGATGCTTAGGGTATATTTTGTGACCTTTCCAAGGCCTTCGACTGTGTTCACTATGAGACATTAATCAGGAAGCTACAGTACTATGGTGTCAAGAACACAGCGCTTAAACTTATTATTTCATATTTAAGTAATAGAAAGCAGAAGGTTATTATCAATGGTAAAAGTTCTTCCGGGTCACCTGTACTAATGTGTTCCTCAGGGCTCGATTCTCGGCCCATTCCTGTTTCTGGTGTATATTAATGACTTACCTCACCTTGTAGGGGATAGTCATGATATAGTATTATTTGCTGATGATACTTCCTTGATTTTTAAACTTAAACGTCAATCATTTAAATGTGACGAAGTGAATAATGCTATATCAAAATTAGTGCATTGGTTTAACGTTAATAATCTGCATTTGAACGGAAATAAAATTAATTGTGTTAAATTTACAACAACGAATGTTAAAAATCTGAATACCAATGTGTTTTTAAATGGGGAGGAATTGAGCCCTGTTGTATCCACTGTTTTTCTTGGCATCACTCTTGACGCAAAGCTTCAGTGGGGCCCCCATATATCCAAATTAGCAAGCAGACTAAGTTTTGCAGCCTATGCTGTAAAAAAGATTAGAGGTCTCACTAGTGTCGAGACAGCTAGATTAGTTTATTTTAGTTATTTCCATAGCATAATGTCTTATGGGATTTTGCTATAGGGAAATGCGGCTGATTCAGAAACTTTTGTTTTACAGAAGAGGGCCATTAGAGCTATTTATAATCTAAAACCGAGAGAGTCTCTTAGAGATGAATTTAAAGAAATTAATATATTAACTTTGGCCTCTCAGTATATTTACGAAACTTTAATGTATGTTCACAAAAACAAAGATAGTTTTAGTAAAAAAAGTGATATACATTCTGTAAACACTAGGAACAAACACAAGCTAGTGATACCAGTTTCTCGACTCCACAGAGTCAGTAATTCATTCTTGGGGCAATGTATACGCTATTACAACAAGGTCCCGGAAAGTTTACAGGTTCTCTCTATTACCAAGTTTAAATGTTTTATTAAGCTGAAACTGTATAAAAAGGGTTATTATAGTATAAATGAATACATGGTTGATAATAACCCCTGGGAATGAGGTGGTCGCTTCCAAGCAGTTCTAAAATAAATTTTGTAAATAGTTCGTAATCATTTATATTGAAAAAATATATTTAAAAAAAAATGTCCCGCTGGGTTTCTTGCTGGTTCTTCCCAGGACAGAGGGTATTTTTTCGAACCAGTGGTAAAGTAAAAAATGACTTTCAATAAGAATTACACATGTAATGTATATTGAATAAAAATTATTCTATTCTATTCTATCAGGTCGCGTAGCAGCTATGGAGGACCTAGCCCTCCACACATTCGTTATAGGACTCCACCCGCGTTTATCCCAGATAGTCAGGTGCCGTGACCCTGACTCTTTAAATTCAGCCGTAAACTTCGCAGTGGCCGAGGAAAAGATCCTCTCCAGCATAGGAAAAAGACCTCAACCGCCACAATCTCAACCTATATACAACGAAAGACAATCGCCACCCCGTCGTAACTTACTTTTTCAACAAAACTACCGCCCCGACAATTTTAGGCCCAACACCAATGTATTTTGTCGGTATTGTAAGAGCGTCGGTCACAACATAGAGAACTGTCGCAAAAGACAGTACAACAATAGCAAACAACAGTTCGGTACATCAACCTCACAATTTCCACCATATATTTCAGCAGCGTGGCGAACACATGTGTTCTACTTATTATATTTTATTGTCATATCTACTTTTCTTGATAAGGTTAATGTATATGATATATAGTTATAATGTATTACAAAAATATTTATAAATATGTATGTATTCTATGTATGTATATGTAGGTATATGTGTATATGTATGTGAGTATGTATATATGTATTTGTGTGTTTATATGTATATATAATATTATGTATATGATTATTGCATTGTCTTATATACTATATATACCTTGTACTATTAATATATACTTGTTTATCTGCTATTTATGCACACTTCTATATTTTTAAATGAAAATGATCTCCTTCATCAAGGTTTGCCTGGAAGAGATCGCTATTTAGCGATAAGGCCAACTAATTGTACATTAATTTATAAATTTAAGTTTACTGTGTTGCGTGTATTTTGTGTGCAATAAAGAGTATAAATAATAAAAAATAAAATGCACACCACGTAAAATCCACTCTGTCGAACAGGTGGGCATGGTAGACCAAGGATACGATGAAGTTAACCGTAATTTAAACGAATAAAGAGCTCTCGGCGGTGTCCCGCGAGTCCAAGGCCTCGTATACACACTATTCCAATTTCAAACGACACCTCCACTGTATCCTCTGAATTCAAACGACTTAACCGACGTCGAATATCACTGTATGCACTGTATCCAACCGACTTAACCGATAGGGTAACCAGCCCCAAACTGACAAGTCGAATATCACTGTATCCACTGTATCCAACCGACTTAACGAACAGGGCAACCAGCCCCAAACTGACAAGTTGAATATCACTGTATCCACTGTATCCAACCGACTTCACCGACAGGGTAACCAGCCCCAAACTGACAAGTCGAATATCACTGTATCCACTGTATCCAACCGACTTAACCGACAAGGTAACCAGCCCCAAGCTGACAAGTCCAGTATCACTGCATTCACTGATTCCAATCTCCATACACCAATCCCTGTAAAACTTACCAATCCTAAAATATTATACGCATCCGTTGCAGCATCACACATTCCCAGCTCGCATAAGATATTCTTGCAACCCACTGAATCTGTTCCTCCGGCAAAATATTCCAAACGCATTAACTTCTAGAACCAGCATAACCTAAATCCAAATGTCACACCGCTTCCAGCGCGCAACCTGAAATCAGAAAAAGGACAAATTAAAGTTTATGAAATAAATAGTAATACAGAGAAAAGATACCTACCTCATGTTATGATACAAACATCCGTTACAACAAAGCCATTGTCCTTCCTAGTAGATACCGGTTCGTCTGTAAGCCTACTAAAGTCAAAATTCATATCAAACCTTCCAGTTCTAAGTAATGAGATAATAACACTTAAAGGAATTGAACCCGGAGACGAAACAACTCCTACATTAGGCAGCTTCCCAATGAAAATATACATAAACTCTAATAAATATTTTTCACACGAATTTCATGTTGTTCAAGATCTCAATTTAAATCATGATGGTATTATCGGTAACAACCTTCTTAGGGACTTCCAGTGCCAAATCAATTATTCTCAAGGAATGTTACAAATAGGTTCTAATTTCATTAAACTCAACTTTTCCGAACCCCCTCCCCTCGCACGGAAACTGTAATCGAATGCACAGTCAGTAACCCAGACGTTCGCGAAGGAATGATTCTGGATCAACACATCTCTAACTAATTATTAATTGCAGACTGTTTAGTTAAAGTAAAGGAAAACAAACGCGTCAATATTACAGTGGTGAACACTTCCAAAAAACTCGCTATAATCCATCCAAATCTTAATTTAAAAATAGAGCCAATACAGCTTGAAAACACCATAGCTTTTTCCAAATCATCGTTCTTCAATGTATCAAAAAGGACAAACGAAATCCTCAAACAATTAAGAACCTCTCACCTTAATAGCAAAGAGAAAAGCGCTTTGTTGGACATATGTTCTAAATACTCAGATATATTCCATCTCCCAGACGACCAAATCACATGCACCACTGCAATTGAGCATAAAATTAAAACTCACACAGACGTCCCTATTCAAACAAAATCATACAGATTCCCTGTATGCCACAAGAAAGAAGTAGAAAACCAAATAAGTAAAATGTTAGATCAAAATATCATAACTCCTTCAATTTTACCATGGTCCTCTCCTATATGGGTTGTTCCCTAAAAATTAGGCGCGTCAGGAGAACTTAAATGGCGTGTCGTGATTGATTATCGTAAACTCAATGACGTCACCATCGAAGAAACATACCCCATCCCTCAAATAACTAAAATCCTTGACCAATTGGGGAAAAGCCAATACTTCACTACTCTACAAGATGGAATCTTGCATCAGGATTCCATCAAATCCCTGTACATCCGAAGATGCACCTAAGACTGCCTTCTCAGTACCTCAAGATCACTTTCAGTTCACTAGGATGCCATTTGGACTTACAAACGCTCCAGCTACCTTCCAAAAACTCATGAATACATGCCTCTCTGGGCTCCAGGGCTCCCGATGCTTCATTTACCTCGACGACATAGTTGTATATTCCCACGATCTTAACTCTTACATACAAAATCTCGCCTCTGTCTTCATTAGATTAAGGAACTATAACCTTAAGCTTCAACCTTAAAAATGTGAATTCCTATGTAAAGAAGTCGCTTATCTAGGACACCTCATCAACAACGATGGCGTCAAATCAAACCCAGAGAAATTAAAAGCAATCTCCGAATTCCCTGTCCGCAAATGTGCAAAAGACATAAAATCTTTCCTCGGACTGGTCTCTCACTATAGACGGTTCATTCCCGACTTCTCCAAATTAGCCAAATCTCTTACCTCACTCCTTAAAAAGGATATTCCTTTCTGCTAGAAAAATGAACAACAATTAGCCTTCGAAGTACTCAAACAAAACTTATCACTTCACCAGTTTTGGCATATCCAAATTTCTCAAAACCTTTTATAGTAACTTGCGACGCTTCCAATTTCGCTATTTCAGCAATCGTATCCCAGGGACAAATAGGAAAAGACCTTCCTATAGCCTTCCTTTCCCGCACTTTAAACAAAGCAGAGTGCAATTATAGCGTGACAGAAAAATAGTGCCTCGCTATCGTATTCGGAACCACAGCATTTCGTCCTTATCTCTATGGACGCACTTTTACCATCGTCACGGATCATAAGCCTCTACAATGGCTGTTCAGTTGCAACGACCCGGTATCCAGATTAATCCGTTGGCGACTCAGACTTGAGGAATTCGACTATATCATCGTCAATAAAAGGGTAAAATTAACACCAACGCTGACGCTCTCTACAGATTTCCTGTTAATCCCATTCAATCTCCAGAGTCCCAAGTGGAAAATCATTCCCATCCTTCATTTGACCACATTACACCCGAAGAAATAGAAAGGCAGCTCCCTTCTATACCTAATCCCAATAGCAATGAAACACCTTTAATTGACCTCCTCGAAGATCTCGAAATTTCCTTAAATAATAATTCTATCCTAGAGCCAACTAATAACGCTAACCCTAATCCTTCTAGTCCAGTAGATCTTCAAACCTCTACAACCGATCAAATCTGACTTTGACGATTTCGGTCTCCGAGACCTAGGTGCTTACGGGGATGACCTCAATATTAATACTGATTTGTTTAATCTGCCTACACCTTCACCTGAAAATCTACCAATTCCGCCAAACCAACTTCCAACTCCCTTCCGTCACTCGCCGATACCTTAAACGTCTCCTATCCCGACAAACCAACCAAATTTACCATCACCAACTGTTCCCACACCTTAGTAAGAAAATGGAAAATCAAACGAGACGCAAAACAACAACTATTCCCAATTCTTAAAGTCCATCTCAAATAAAGAATTTATATACCAAACACCACCTTAAAAGAACACGACGAAACCCTGTTAAAATCATCCTTTAAAACAATTATAATTCCTACCTCTATTGACCTAGACGAATCCCTACATCTCCGAAATCCTATCAAATTTAGAAAACAAAGAGGAAATTATATAAGCTGAAAAAGAATTATTTTCATTCCAAAAGTTACAATACTTAGATTAAACAATATATTTCATATTCACGAAAGTCCATTACTTCGACGAAACACCCTATCCTGCAATATATGAAACACTGCAACGAATAAAAAAACAAAATCCTTCAAACAAATGACGTAACAGATATCGCAATATCTGACTTCCAATTAGAATTATTTTACTCTAAAATCTATAATATACTTACTTACATATTCAACAACTCTAAAATCTCTATCCATATTTATCGTAATAAAATAATATATCCTACTCTAAGTGAAAGGCCAAAAACCCTTAGGGATAACCACGATATCCCAATAGCAGGACATCTAGGTTCAACCCGGATGTATAATAGGATTCAAGATCAGTATTATTGGAAAGGAATGAGAAACGACATAGAAGACTATGTCAAGAAGTGCAAAGCCTGCCAAGAAAATAAAGCTCTCAGGAAAATAAACAAAGCCCCTATGGAAATCACTACTACATTCACTGCATCGTTTCAACGCGTAGCTCTAGATATCGTAGGACCTCTACCCGAAACTGGAACCGCTAGATTCCGCTATATACTCACCTTACAAGACGACCTTACAAAGTACTCTGTAGCATTTTTTTTTATAGCATAACACATACGTAGCACAACAGCCGAAGAAACCAGCGATTACCTCATTCACTTCATCTTATTTGGAATACCCAAATCAATCCTAACAGACCAAGGAACAAACTTCACGTCCGACCTCTTCAAAACCACATGCCAATTCCTAAAAATCAATTAGCTATGGTCTTCACCATATCATCCACAAATTGAAGGAGCACTGGAATGTAGCCATTCCACTCTCAAAGAATATCTAAAATCATTCGTCAACACAAATCAAAATAATTGGCCCACTTACGTCTATACCGCTATACTTACATACAATACCACTCCACATACCACTACAAAATTCACTCCTTATTAGCTAGTCTTTTGACAAAACCCTATTTTCCAAATTCTATATATAAAAGGAGCTCAGCAACATTCTATGAACTAAACTCTTCCGACTATGTTAAAATGTTACAACACAAACTCAAATATACACGAGAAATGGCTGTAGAAAACATTTTAAAATCCAAAGAATCTTCCAAATCTTATTATGACTCGCACACCAAAACTCCTCCTCAATATAAATCTGGCGATTACGTTTAATTCAAAAACCATCTAAGACAAGGAAAGGCACTTTCACCCGTCTGAAAAGGACCTTTTAAAATAATTCGTGTCCACAACAACCACACAGCCGCACTATTAGTTAATAGACGTCACGTAACTCATCTGGCTCATCTAGGAATATTATAATCTATATTAATTTTGTAAATAAAATGTTACTCTGTTAAATAACTTTACATTCATATTTCATTTATATCACTTTCAGTGTCTCGTCCCTGGCGCAACCGGAAATGGTTCAGCCGCTTTATTCTAGTTCCGGCATCTACTTTGATAAGATAGGAAAATTGAATTTGAGTTAGAGGTAAATTAGAAGTTGTTAGCCACATAGACATTTCTTATATTGAACCACACTTAACTAATCTTAACGAAATTCTTAAAACTGTATAACTTCCATGTCATCAATCGAATAATCTTTATTGTGATAACACGTTGTCTCCTTTAACAACTCGTTTGAATGACATCAACCGGGAATATGACTCAATCTCCCATTTAACAACCAAACGTAGTAAACGTTCCGCGTGGTTTAGTGCAGTAGGCACTGTATTCAAACACATCTTTGGCACTATGGATTAAGAAGACGCCATAAAATACGACTCCGCCATAACCTCGGTCCATTAGGACGAAAAAGAACTTGCCCAGCTCATAAAAGAAAATATCTTAATAACGACTACCTCATTTAATGCATTTAATAAAACTATAAGCAAAATAAAATACAACGAGGAAATATTAAATAACACATTAAATACAATATTAAACAATACAAATAATATCACCAATGACTTATTAATTGAATCAAAAGTCCATTCAGTATTTAGTAGCCTCGAAGATTCGCTCCTCGCCTTATCGTTTCAATTGGAGGATATAACCAACGCCATTGTTCTAAGTAACCTAAATATCCTACATCCGAGTGTTTTGTCCCCGGTGCAACTATATAAAGAACTCATTGATAACGATAAGCACCTACCTAGAGACGCAGGGATACCCATAGCATCAAGCATAAATAATGTTCATGTAATTTTAATTATTGCCGATGTTTCCTGCTATTTTATTAATAATAAAATTGTTTTCATCCTACAAATCCCTCTTACAATGACTGAACAGTTTAACTTATACCATAGCATAGCTCTACCTACTTCTGATAACCTAACCAACCTGAACATCTTTAGTTTAATCCTACCTTCAACTCCATACATCGGAATTTCTAATGATAAGTTAAGCTACTGTAATTTAGATAGTATAAGTAATTGTAAGTCTATACGCTCTGAGTTCTACCTGTGTAAAATCCCAAGCATATCATTAACAAGTGGTAACCCTACATGTGAAAGTGAACTTTTTACTAAGACATTCAGTGCTCTACCCGTTCAGTGCGAAACTAAAACACTATTTAGTGAAATGGACATCTGGAAACCACTAATGAACAATCGGTGGATTTTTGTGTAATCTCACCCAAATAAGATAACCATTGAAAGTGGTATTTTAGGATTGAAAGGAACTATTATACTTGGTACGGGTATCCTAAATATCCCTACACAGTGCACAGTGTATACAAAGAACACAAGGCTCGTGTCGTCTGACGACCGACACTTTGAACATTAATATTCCTACGCCTAGTTTCGACTTTAATATAATTAATGATCCCTGTTGTAAACCAAATGTATCCTCTAAAATTAAAAATTATACATCTCCTACTATACTACAAAATAAAGACGTAGATGATTTCACAAATAATAAACAAAATTTAGAAAACCTTTCGAAAATTGATAATATAATTAATAAACCCTTGGTAGTAAAATACGGGACACACCATAAAACGCTAACCTCTGTTATATTAATAATTATTGCTATATTCATAGCCTTTAAATGTTACAAATTTATAATATTTAGATTTAAGAATAATTCAAATACCAATGTACCAATTCCGACTCGTAACGATGATGAAAATCATTCCATTTCACAACGCGAGCATTCACCAATACCAGCACCCCGGTTAAGGGAAGTCGCATAAACTATAATATTCTGAAGTTCGGTTATATTCCCGATCTTCAATATTCCGCGGGGTAGCCCCCCCATACCCCATATACCCCATCAATGTTACGAGGTCGGTTAACGTACCTCTTTCACGCTGCTGCGTGAGCACAATAAAGCCTATATAACCGACCTCCCGACGAACGCCCAGTAATCAATCAAGTCAAGAATCAGACTACAGTCAGTCTCGTTACAATCTCAGTCTCGTAAATACATCGTTACTAAGTCGTTACTAAATCTTTTCTATATTCTAAGTCCCAGTTATTCTATATCCTAAGTTTAAATAAATCTTATAGTTCATTCTAATTAATTATATATCGTGTTGTGTAAATAAAATCGTTTTTTAAAAAAGCTCTATCCACGGTCCCGTATAATACCACCATGGAGGACGGAATTAAAGAGCTTCTGAAGGACTTCAAGTACCGGTTTTCCCACCCGCTGTAATTCCATCCTCGCCCGGGGACTTGCCGTTTGTAAGGTGCTGGAAAGCCATTCTAATCTCGCTCAGACTGACGTCCGGGATATCTTCGGAATAGTGTCGGATAAGACTCGCTCTTGGATCGTTACACTTGCGTGTGGCTCCAAAGATGATGTGTACAGCTGCCCATAGAACCTTTCAATCTCACTCAAAATCTCAGGTGTCCCGGAAACGACGCTGCCACACTCTGTCTTCAGCTTCGACAGTTGGCTCTTTCCGGCAGACAGATCTCTAGCAAAGACTTTGGAGTCCTGGTTCCGCTCTATGGCTTCTTCAATACGAGCTGTATTGAAGTTGCGTAAATCCCGCCGCATGCATTTGAAGATCTGTCTGTTCAGTTTCCTGTATGCTGTCAAATATGTTGAAGAATTTAGCCTCACCTCTCGTCTAACAGCCATGAGATCAAGAGTGTGATCGGAGAGTTTTTGTGTCCTCCTGCGGCGGATCTTGCTAAACTTAGCTCCGACCGTATGGACAGTTTCCACGAGCTTGTCATTCATATCGTCCACTGCATTGCAATCTTCTAGGCACTGAAAACGGTTTCGTAGCTCGAGCTGAAAGGTTTCGCGACTTTGGATTAGAGCACGAGGGGGACGGAGCGTTGACTTCACTAGAAGTGACCTCTCCAACTTAACGTTTAGATTCAGTGTGCCTCTAACCATTCGGTGATCGCTGCCGGTTTTCACCCTCACGATCACTGAGACATCACTAAACAGTTGTCGTTTGGTCGTCATAATGAAGTCCACGTCCACTTTCTGTGGGGCCACTTCTGGAAGAAAGAGTTCATCATAAAGAGTCCCTCTTTCTCCATGAAGTTGGCCAGCTGCTGGCCCCTCGGGTTCCGTTGACCTATTCCGAATCTCCCTACTTTCAGCTCACCGTTCTCTCTTGTGGCTAGTTTTGCGTTGAAGTGTTTTTTGTTGCGTATATTGGGTTATGGAGGAATGCATGGCTCTTGAGATATCCTCATACATTTTCTCCACCTCCTCATCGGGGAGTACCGAGATTACTGCATAAATCTGTATGGCTTTCAGCGAATACCGTTTTGTGATCTATATCCTTATCATATCTACCATCCTTGCTAAACACACATCCCAAATACACAAACTCATCTACTTGCTCTACCAACTCCCCTTCTATTCTTATTTCACATATCGTTTTACTTTCTTCTCTTTCAAAAACCATAACTTTCGTCTTACTTGCGTTCACTTTCATTCCCTTTTCTTTTAATATCCTGTTCATTAATGTAACCATCATTTGCAACTCGGCTGCCGAAGACGCAAGTATGACTTGATCATCGGCGTACAAAAGGCATTTGACGGTTAACTCACCCATTCTTAACCCGCATTCTTCTACTTTCAAATTTTCCAGACAACTGTCCATAAATAGGTTGAACAGCCACGGGGAATCCACACAGCCCTGTCTGACACCTTTATGGATGCCAAACCAGTCCGAGTAGGCCCCGTTGATCCTAACATAGGCACTAGAATCCCTATATAGAGACTTCAATGCCCGTATCACACCAGCGCTCAACCCAAATGAGGTCAGTGTTTGCCATAACACGTTCCTGTCCACTCTGTCATAAGCCTTTTCCAAGTCCATGAACGCACAAAAAACTTTCTGGTTTTTGACCAAAAATTTCTCCGCAATCATGCGCATGGAAAAGACTTGATCCGTACACCCCATCCCCTTTCTAAATCCAGCTTGCACATCCTAAATTTTTCCATCACTTTCTTTCATAACTCTTTCACTTAACACCTTAGCATACAGTTTACCCACAATGCTAAGCAAGCTGATACCACGGTAGTTATTACAGTCCTGTTGCGACCCCTTTCCCTTATATATTGGGACTATAACGGCTTTGCACCAGTTTTTCGGTACCCGCTTCAGTTCCCAACATAAATTAAACAAGGTGTACAGCAGGCCTGCAACTACGCCCTCTCCAGCCCTTAGCATTTCGAGTGATACTCTATCATATCCGGCTGCCTTACCTGCTTTCATGCTTTTCATTGCTTTCACTATTTCATCTACACTTATCTCTCTACCTATCTCCACTTCTTCCGGAATTTCTATTTCACTTACTTCAGACGACTCTTCACTCTTAAACACGCTTTCAAAGTATTCCTTCCATCTCTTTAAATTCGAAACTTCATCATTCAGCATGCAACCATTCTCGTCTCGTATAGCATTCATTCTAGGCTGTTTTGGATTTCCCCTGGCAGTTCTTACGAGCTTCCAGAACATTTTAATATTTGCCTGGAAGTTATCAGATATTCTTCTATCATTCTTATCTGTTATATGTAATTTTTTTAATGCGATTAGGGCATGCTCAATTGGATTTACTAATAGTTTATTTACATATTAGCAAGAAAATAAATACGGCTCTGAATAAAATTAAAAGGACGTGGATTTTAATTATCAGCGAAACCGGTAAAGACAAACCTGTATCGTAACTCAAACTATAATTAGTTAATTACTACGTAATATCGGTACATTTTATTATATTATTTATTTATTTAAACTTTATTGTTAACACAATTAAACACACAGTAACAAAGGGCGGACTTAATGCTTACCGGCATTCTCTGCCAGTCAACACGTGGAGTGACAATATTTTTTAGACGTTCAATAAATATATGAAATATTATTAATGTAATAAATTTATTAATATATATTTCTTTTAATAAAATATTTCATATATTAATATATGAAATATTACATATTATTAATATATTAATAATATATGAAAAAAAAAAATTATTCATATATTAGTTAGTAAATAAACAAATTTTCGCTATCACAAATATGTTATCTTCATTAAAATATCACTGTCACTTAAGAACGGGTGCTGTTTAAACCTAAAATGTAAGTTACAGTAGCTACGATCGTAACAGATGGGCGAACACGGCTTTCCTTTAAGCAAAAACCGTCAGAAGTGAAGCTGGAAGCACTAAGGTTATTTCAGCATAATTTATCACTCTCGTTGTAACTACTTTGTTGGTATCTAACAGATTAGTAGAAACGTACGAGTATATTATAAGTCGGGGAAAAACATTTTGTCGTATTTACAAATTCAAGACATTTTTTCAAAGTTTAATTACAAAATATTGTTCGATAATTTGTTGCCATCTTGTAGGTAGTGACGTAATCCTGTTGCTGAAGAAATCTTGGCATTTTTGATTTTAAAAAAAATACGACAAGTAGTTTTAACAGTCCTCTCTTGATGTTAACCTAACACTACCCAAAGAATTCTGAAGAGACCGAAACAGGTAAAAATCTGAGGGCACAAGATCAGGACTTTATATTGGGTGCATTAACATTTCCCAACCAAGCTCTCTCAATTTTTTGCTGAGTGGTAAAAGATGTGTGTCTATCTGGTCTGGCGTTATTATGATGAAAGAACACTCCTTTTCTTTTGATCAATCCCGGTCGTTTTGTCTCAATTTCTTGCTTGAGTCTCCTTAGCTGTTAGCAGGAAAGATCCGAATCGTTCATTTCGTCGCAGTAAAAGCTCATAATGAACGATGTCCTTCCAATCCCACCATACACACAGTATCGCCTTATTGCGTAATAATCTTGGTTTTACTACAATCAATGGAGCTTGACTACCACTTGACCATGATCCTTTTCATGCGTTCTTGTCGTGGGTGATGCGCTTTTTATCACCAGTTATCAAATTTTATATAACGGTTTGATTTCATAACGTTTCAATAGAAAATTGCAAATGAGTACACGATTCATTAGGTTTCTTTCAGTGAGCTCGTGTGGTACCCAAATATCCACCTTTTTTGTATAGCCAGACTTTTACAAATGGGTGAAATCTGTTTTGTGGTTAATTCTAAATTTCTCGGTTATGCCGTTACTACTTATATGATGATCTTGCTCCACTTTTTTTAAAATAGCATCGGCTTTATCCGCATGATGGAGACCTGAGCGGGCTGCATTTTTAACATCAAAATTCCTGGACTGAAAATGCTTGAACCAACTTTGTGTTACTCTTACCCCGCCTATACACCATCGGCCATAAGTGACAACCACAGAATGGAGCATGATTGTCACAATCATTGCGCGGCTGCTCACACAAGCGTGTATCCTATGCTAGAATTATTTTGTCCATGCAGTTTGGGTCATAAATCATCGGAGTATTTCACTCTCTCTCCCACTCACGGGCCTTAGGGGCGAGCATAGTGATGCGCATTATTGTTGTCGATAAACGTTATCGAGAGTGTATTTAGTTTTGTCATTATGTGGGTTAGTGATAAAAATGAAAAAAAAATTGATAAAACAACGTATTTATTAAAATAAGAGTAATAATGATTTAAAATAAATTATTAATCAGGTATCTATGTATTAAAAAAACTATAAGTACAAATGTTTGCAACGTAACAAGTTATTTTAAAAATAAATATAAAACTAAAATTCATTTACATTATTATGTAAATATTATGATTAATAAATATTTATAAAAATCATTTGTTGTTATCGATAATGGCGTTGCGCCCGCGCAAAATGCTCATCGCCCTAGCCGGGCTGAGGCCGAGCTATGATTTATGACCCCCAGCTGCACGGAGAAAATAATTTTACTATACATATTTGTATTGTCATCTGTTCGAGATGGACGTTGAAACAGTAGCAGCTGCTGCCATTTATTTTAATTAGTTTATAATATAATTATTATTTTAATTATTCTATTTTTAATAGTTCTATTTCGGTGTATGTTAACTATACACCGAAATAGAACAACGTCAGGTTATAGAGCATCGGCATTCGGCGATCATGTAGGCGCGCGCACGATCACGGCCGAACTTCCTTTGATGTTTGACCGCAAAACCGACACAGCGGCCATTACGCCCGATTATTACCGACCATGGGCAGTTATAGGCGATTTTGCCCTCTACACGATCGTGATCGCTCGAATTTGTCCATTATGGTCGATGGTGTAAGTTTATTTATCACTTCTATTATTTTTTAAAAATAAACATGGTTGTAATTTTTCTGACATTTTCCAAAGACACCAATTACGAGACCCCTAACACGAAAAGGACCACCCCTTACGTCTCTAACCCAGGCAAACTCATATATTTTTATATGTACCACGAATTGGTCGGCTTGACTGGGGAAGGACCACGCTCTCGCAGAATTTCAACGGAAAATATCAGCTTAATGCCACTGTGTTTCGTATGGTGAGTGTAAAGAACCATATATACTTTTCACTGGAAACGAGGCTTTCCATCTTAGTCCACAGAGATGACAACGCGTCTGCATTTTGATTTTTAATCGAGGCTTGATGTAGATTTTATGGGCCACATCATCTACTTACAGCAATGAGTATAAGTTTGTCACACTTATTCTATAGAAATTAAATTTTAACAGATTCTCTTTAATAATAGATCGATACCAGATTTCTTCGAGAGCACCTTTGACCTTTTTTATCGCCAATGAATCCCGGATGAATAATAAAGATCCTTTATAGCTTTGACTGGGACTTTAATTCCTTTCACCGACGATACGGGTCATCTTTTAACGTATTTTTAATTCCAACTTGACCTAGAGGCTTTATTAAACATACGTATATGTGCTACAACCTATGTATATTTTAGTATGTGGGGTCTGTAAAACGTCTTAATGAATGCCCATAGAACCACATGACAATTCATATCTGCACCCCCCGTGTCCGGCTGTGTCCCATGCCGTATGGTGACGGCGTATAAGAATCCAACCTCCAATTTCATCTCGTGGTGTGCCGAAAGGGTTGCTTTTAGGAAATTACAGAAAAATCCAATAAAATCCAATAGATAGTGGTATAATCAAGCTAATTTTTAAATAGATTAGTTCCTTCTAGTTGTAATAATAATATAATATCATGTATACTATAAATGGTGTGACATAATCACGTTTGTGATAAGGCCACTTAATACATACATACATACATATAATCACTCTTTCCCGTAGGGGTAGGCAGAGACCACTTCTTTCCACTTGCTACGATCCTTACATACTTGTTTCGCTTCGTCCACTTTCATTATTCCCTTCATACATGCTCTACGGTTTAGGGTACTCTTGACCTGGCCTTTTTTCAAGACGTCCCTGATTTGGTCTAGAAATGTCCGCCTAGGTCTACCCCTTCCGACACTTTCATTCACACTCGCCTTATACACTTTTTTCGTCAATCGTTCTTCATTCATTCTCTCGACATGGCTAAACCATCTCAGCATACCTTTCTCAATTTTTGTCACTACATCTTCTTTCAGACCACAACGTTTCCTTATCTCACTATTTCTTATCCTGTCACTCAGTTTAACTCCTATCATACTTCTTAATGCTCTCATCTCAACTGCATTTATTCTGCTTTCATGTTTCTTCTGCCATACCCAACTTTCACTTCCGTACATGAGTGTCGGAACCAACACCCCCTCATGCACAGCCAAACGAGCCTTGTAAGACACCTTCCGACTGCTCATAAAGGAGTGCAAAGCTCCATTCACTATGTTTCCTGCATTCACTCTTCTTTCGATATCACTCTGACACTTTCCATCTCTTGTAAACTTTGACCCCAGATACACAAACTCTTTCACCTGTTCAATTTGTTCATTTTCAATCACGATATGGCAGTCTGTCACTGCCTCATCTTTTTCAAAAACCATCACTTTCGTCTTCCTTACATTCATCTTCATTCCCTTTCTAACAAAAGCTCCACTCATAGCAGTTACCATCTCCTGCAACTCCTCGGCCGAAGACGCAAGTAATACTTGGTCATCAGCATAGAGAAAACATTTGACGAGTAACTCATTCATTCTCAACCCACTTTCATTCTCTTTTAAATCTGTCAAACAATTGTCCATGAATAGATTAAACAGCCACGGTGACGCTACACATCCCTGTCTAACACCTTTTTCGATATTAAACCATTCAGTGTATGCCCCGTTTATCCTTACACAAGCACTAGAATCCCTATAAAGAGATTGCAATGCTCGTATGAGGATACTGCTCACACCGTTCACGGACAGTGCTGACCACAATTCATTCCTCACCACTCTATCATAGGCCTTTTCTAGATTTTCTAGAGGCCACTTAATAAGGAGAAGAAATCGGTTTAACTATCCCGTGTACCAATCCATCCATTATAGCCGATGGAAGCTCACTGCTAAACATAGGCCTCCTCCATAGCTTGCATCATAATCAAAAACTACCCCTTTTTGCCATAGTTCCGATACTTGGTGGGAGGGATGCAACCATAGTGGAGGAAGATACGACTGCCCATCTCCTGTTTTTTTATAGGATAATGGTGACAAACGAGCACACAGTCCACCCGATGGTAAGTGGTTACTGCGGCCCATAGACATTTACATCTATCCTTGATTACAAATCAAAATGCAAATGCGTTGTCACCCGTGAGGACTAACATGGAATGCCTCATTTCCAGTAAAAAGGTTCACCGGTTCTCTACACTCACCATACGAAACACAGCAGCATTGAGTTGTTATTTCAGATTTAAACAAAGAAGTTGATTCTTTGAGATGGAATACCGCACAAGTAGATAGAAGTGTTACTTCAACGGATTCTTAAAAATATTCCTGGCACAATTCGCTTAGAAACGAGAGATTTCTTCATATCTCTGATAGTATGTTTTTTTTTAGTTAGAAGGTTAGCATGGTTCATTAGAATATATATCATGAGATAAAAAAATTGCAAAGTTAATAAATTAGATATTATGTCAAAATTAATATGTGCAAATAAATATGAGATATATTTGGTTTTTCCTAACTGAAAGCACCTAAAATGCTGTATTTCACAGGATGTCTGTCCCAAAGCTCGTAAAAATATACAACCATCATAATATATCCCGGCAAAATGATCCCTTATATTTACGAGTTTATTTAAGCATTGAATCAATTTAACGGATGTTATCGATTTATTTGCATGAGGTGTTGATATGCTGGGGTTATATACTTGGGATGGAATATAAAATATACAACTTCTTCCTCAATTGCAGTCTGGGTTTTGTAAGAGACGTAGTACCACTACAGCTCTGACTGATGTGGTGGATAATATCCTGTCAGCCCAGGATGAGGGCATATGCAGGGTATGGCAGAGTCGGAAAGGGTCGCCATAGGCGAAAGTTTATCGACCAAATTGGCGATATGTTGAAAATGGGCCAAATCAAGTGTACCTTTAACCGACGAGCGTGTATGCGTAGGTATATGGATGTGGAGGAAGCGAGAGAGGTCTGTCAGGATCGTGCCAAATGGAAGTCCATAGTCTCTGCATACCCCTCTGGGTGACAGGCGTGAGTGTTTATAGATATATAGATAGATTATAGAACCTCGAATATATGGAATAACATACCACCACCTCTTAGGCAGCTAAGCTCTATTACTAGATTTAAAAATCACCTAAAACAGTACTTATTAAATGCACAAAAAGACCTTTTTTTTACATGGGGAAATGCCTACGCATACCCGCCTCGCGGGGGCAAAGACGGGTTATGTCGGACTCGCACCGACTAAAACCCCATGGTGTTCCACCCTCGTCGCATACTGGCAGGGCCACGGGAACGCTTTTGCACACTTCCGCGACCCCACCTGCGCTGGCCGCCCCATGGCGGCCCCTCCTCGGGAGAGGACCACTCCTCCCCCATCTCCCTCTCAGGTAAGGCGCACCAGAACACATGGCGCGCCCTCCTCCTCGGCCTCCAATTTCACATGCGCAACGGACGCTCCCGCGTCCGATGCGCGAAGGCCATGGGGCCAGGAAAAACTAGCACTCAGAAGCACCAGCCTTCCCGACCGCTGCGGCGGATCTGGTCTATGGCTCCGCCGCCAACCAAGATTCGGCTGCGGAGGGTAGGGAGAGCGGCGCCTCGCAATACCGACATTCCTCTCCCTCCGCAGCCCCACCACCACCGCATCAACGGTGCGGCCCCGTTTGAGTCGCGGAGGATAGGGCGAGAGGCGCATCGCCATACCAACACTCATCTTCCTCCGCGACTCCACCTCGGCTGCAGCGGTAGAGTGTGCGGACTCCCCTCTCACCGCAGCCCCCCGACACACATCCGAAGTGGGCTCGCCAAGCCCACTCGGAGTGGCCACCTCGGGCCGGCCCTACACCTCGGGCCAGCCAAGGGGTTCCTCTTTGTTCACCGTGGTTGACCAAGCCACGGCTACTAAGCCCCCCCGCCACGACAAGGCGGGAACCCGTTCGGGGGGTCACAAAAAGACCTAGGCATGGTTAACCCTAACACTAACATGTCCTATATTTGATGGTTATGTGAGAGGTACATTTTCTGTTTCTAATTTTTTTCCTTCATTCTTGAGATTATTATGTTGGTACAGTTTCACGCACTGTATCCTATTAATAATTAAGTATTTAATCTGTATTTTGTTACATATTATATACCTATTTAAAAAAAATCATTTATTATACGAGTATAAGTAATTAAATATGTTTTTTCATAGGGTTTTTTGGTTTTTTTAATTGGTTCCTATCTTTTCGCACTACCCTGAAGCACTAGTTTTAAGAATATATATATATATATATATTATATTATATATATATATATATATATATATATATCATCCTTACAGCTCTTCACAAGTCCACTGCTGAACATAGGCCTCCCCCAAGGAATGCCACAAAGCACGGTCCTGAGCCACCTGCATCCATCGACTTCCTGCATATCTTACCAGGTCGTCACTCCATATAGTGGGAGATGCCCTACACTTCGTCCGCCGGTACGCGGCCGCTACTCGAGAACCTTTTTTCCCCAACGGTTGTCGGTTCTTCGAGCTATATGGCTGGCCGATTGCCATTTCAGCTTACTAATCTGTTTGGCTATGTCGGTCACTCTGGTTCTACTGCGGATATCCTCATTCCTAAGTTTATCACGCAGTGAAACTCCGAGCATAGCCCTCTCCATAGCTCGCTGAGCGACCTTGAGCTTCCCTCATCCGGCCAGCAGTGAAGGAACACGTCTCAGTTCCATAGGTCATCTCTGGAAACACGTACTGGTTGTTTAGCCTCGTTTTCAAGTTTTGAGGTATACCTGATGAGAATATGTGCTGTAATTTCCCGAACGCTGCCCAACCGAGTTGAATCCGTCGATTAACCTCTCGGTCGAAGTTGGACTTACCTAGTCGGACTATTTGTCCCAGATAAACATACTCGTCAACAACTTTGAGCTTAGTGCTCCCAACAACTACCGGCATAGGTGTGACATGGACATTAAACATGATCTTTGTTTTTTCCATGTTCATCTTAAGACCTATCCGTTGGGAGACACTATTGAGGTCATTGAGCATATTGCTTAGGTCCTCCAGTGATTCTGCCATAAGGACTATATCGTCGATAAATCGAAGCTAAGTGGTGTACTCGCCATTGATTTTAATACCGTATCCTTTCCAGTCCTTGAAAAACGTCTTCCAATGCAGCGGTGAAGAGTTTCGGGGATATCACATCATTTGTCTTACACCTCTCTGCAATTGGATAGGTTTCGTACTCTGGTTCTGTACTCGGATAGCCATCGTAGCTCTACTGTACAAGCACTTCAGCACTGCGATATACCGACTGTCAACTTGGCATCGCTGAAGGGACTGCAGCACCGACCAAATTTCGACGAAATCAAAGGCTTTCTCATAGTCCACATACGCCAGACATAGTGGCAAATTGCACTTCTCGGACTTCGGTACAATTTTCCAAAGGGTATGTATGTGGTCTATGGTGCTAAAGCCTTTTCGGAAACTGGCTTGTTCGGGAGGCTGGAAGTCGCCAAGTCTGCGTGCGAGACGATTCGTAATGACTCTCGAAAACAGCACGTAGACGCGGCTCAGAAGGGTAATCGGTCTGTAGTTCTTCAAGAGAGCGTTGTCACCTTTCTTGAAGAATAAGACCACCACACTTTTGATCCACGCCTACGGTGTAGTGCCACCATGGAGGACGGAATTAAATAGCTTCTGAAGGACTTCAAGTACCGGTTTTCCACCCGCTTGCAGAAGCTCCGATAATTCTATCCTCGCCGTTATCTATGCCGTTTTTCAGGTGCTGGAGAGCCATTCTAATCTCGCTCAGACTGACGTCCGGGATATCTGGGATATATGGGATATTTTAAAAAAGATAAAGAAGATAAGAAGAATAGTGTCGGATAAGACTCGCTCTTGGATCGTTACTCACACCTACGTGTGGCTCCAACGATGATGTGTACAGCCGCCTATAGAACCTCTCAATTTCACTTAAAATCTCAGGTGTCCCGGAAACGACGCTGCCACACTCGGTCTTCAGCTTCGACAGTTGGCTCTTTCTGGCAGACAGATCTCTAGCAAAGACTTTGGAGCCCTGGTTCCGCTCGATCGCTTCTTTAATACGAGCAGTATTAAAGTTGCGTAAGTTCCGCCGCATGCATTTGAAGATCTGTCTGTTCAGTTGCCTATATGCTGTCAAATCTGTTGAAGAATGTAGCTTCATCTCCCATCTAACAGCCATGAGGTTAAGAGTGTGATCGGAGAGTTTTTCTGTTATTCTGCTGCGAGTCTTGCAAACCTTAGCTCCGACCGCATGGACAGTTTCCACGAGCTTGTCATTCATTGTCATTTTGTCGAACCGTCGGGGCTCGACCAGGTCCACTTCCTGTGGGGCCGCTTTTGGAAGAAAGAGTTCATCATAAAGAGTCCCTCTTTCTCCATGAAGTCGGCCAGCTGCTGGCGCCTTGGGTTCCGTTGCCCTATTCCGAAATTCCCTACTTTCAGCTCACCGTTATCTCTTGTGCCTAGTTTTGCATTCAAGTCTCCCATTAACACCGTGTAGTGGGTTTAGGAGGAATGCATGGCTCTAGAGATATCCTCATACATTTCCTCCACCTCCTCATTGGGGTGTGCCGAGGTTGGTGCGTAAACCTGTATGACCTTCAGCGAATACCGTTTGGTGATTCTGAGTATAAGGTACGCAACCCTTGCCGACACACTCCCAATCTTTACAACGTTGTTAACAAGAGACTTGTGGACGATAAATCCGACACCTCCTTGGGACAGATGGTCGCCCTCCCGGTGATAGAACACATTGCCGGCTTCGAAGAATTACCGTGTCCTCCCCCTCTCTTCGGACTTCGGATAATCCTATGACATTCCAGCGCAACTTGTCTATCTCTTTTTCCAGCTCCAGGATCTTCTCGTCAGTCCTCAGGGTGCGTGAGTTATATATTTCCAGGTCGAGTCGTCGTAGATGGCAACCTAACCTCCATCGGAGATTCTTAGCACCCTCTGCCCCACTGTTACCATGGTGGCCACCGTAGCCAGGAATAGCGGGGCCGCCGGGGACTGGGGGCCGTCTCGTCGTTACTTTCATGGGGGGTATATTACTGCTTATATACGCTTGGCGAGCGGGTTGGCAACCGCAGTTTTTGTTGTTGTTTTGCTGTTAGCAGAAAGAGGCTATATATATATATATATATATATATATATATATATATATATATCTTCTTTATATATAAAAAGTACGTGTCACATTGTTTGTCCGTGATGGACTTCTAAACTACTGAACTGATTACAATGAAATTTTTGGTCAATGTGCAGTTTGGTCCAACTTAAAAGATAGGATAGCTTACATCTCAATTTATAGTCGCAATACAATATTATTTTATTGAAATTATTTGTCTATTATTTGACAGTCACAATTATCTGTTAGCTCCAAACGATTCTGTCAGATGACGATATCTGTTGACTGGATTGAGTTAATATTTAATAGATGGCACTATGTTAAAAATACAAACGTTTAATATAAGCTACAATTTAGTAGTATAACTACCACGTGTTGCTGTAAGTATTCAACAGATAGAACCGATTTCAAAAAAAAATTCCAGTCTGTGTGCAGTTTGGTCCAACTTGAGAGATAGGATAGTTTTTATCCCGATAAGTGACCCTCAATTTTTTTTATTGCTAATTTCAGAAGTTTTTTTGGGAAAGCAAATGGTCATTCGGAAAGGGCAGAACAACGTCTGCCTGTTCAGCTAGTATATATATAATTTTTTTCTTCCTAATAATTTTAATTATCTTTGTTTCCTCATTTTTAGCCTGGTTTTTCGTTCTTGAATTTGATTTTTTTTTTTGACTTCGTTTCTGTGTTCTACTGCCTTGTGTGTGTGTCCAAATAAATATTTCTTTCTTTCTTTATAACTGTAAGACTTCGAGAGACCTATAGATCTATTTATTATATAGGTTATTGCCTTAATATATACTTTATAAAGTATTTATTTAGACAATAATGATATAAGTGATTATACTAAACTATACCATCCCGTGGTTGTAATAAGAGGCGACAGAGGGAAACTGCTACAGGAGATGGGCGGCAGCGGCTGACAACTCAAATTTATAAAAGATTGTGGTTGCGAACTCACCTGCCAAGCATGGAAAGTATGGAAATAGGAGGCAATTTATGTGGAAGCCGCCTACGTCTAACGACTCCCTGCATGTTTCATCAGGTCGTCACTCTACGTAGCGAGTCGTCCAACACTATAGTTGCCGAGGCTGCCACTCAGGAACCTATATGTTCGTTGTACGTTTTTATTACTTTTTTAATTAGGTCCTCTTAAGAAGTTGATTGAAAATTTTAAGTGATATCTCTTGTAATATAAAAGAAAGAGAAAATAAAGAAAATTATTAATGAAATTCCAGCATAATTTAATACCGTACTTTATAATTTCATTATAACAAAATTTTCCGTTATACCCGTATCTAAATTTGTAACAGATGGACGGACACGACAAAATTTTATACGGACCACTTAAATCAGAATTAGGCTATCGTCGTTTTGGGTGTTGTTTTAACAAAACTTGGTACGGTTATTCGGGGCACGTAGAGGAAGATTTATCAAACGCTGAAGTACAATATTAAATTTAGAAACCAAACAAATGAGTATAAGTTAATTATAATCCAACCGAAAACATAAATGTAAAAAGCGAACCTAACTTGAACCTGACCTTTTTTAATAGGATAAGGGGCATAAACGAGCGCACAGTCCACCTGATGGTGAATGGCTTCTAAGGCCCATGGACACCTTTTTTATAATAAAGAGAGGGCAAACGAGCATGCGGCTCACCTGATGGTAAGTGTCGACCGCCGCTCACAAACGACTGCAACACCAAGGGTAAAAATACGTTGCCGGCCGTTTTCAAAATTGTTCCAAGCATTCCCCTTGGTATAAAAATGCAAAGGGATGCAACATCTTTTCGCAGCGCTAGTGAATCGAGGCGATCACAGAGAACTCGGTCGACGAAGATTCGAGCCCACCTGCTCTGGATGCGGTTAAAAAGAAGGAGCTGGCACTGGGAAGCGAGAGCCCAGAAGTCAGAACAGTATTTAATGAGGATGCGTTATCACTCCTTAGGACAAGGATAGGATGAAAGGGTTCTCACGGTCTCTAAGACGTTCGAGGTTATCAGCTTTGCTGCAAAAATCTTTAGATATGAATAAATGCCAAAAGCTCTGCATATGATCTGCAGGAACGTTAACGGTTTTTAAAACAGCTATCGAGCTTGGCGGCCATCCCAGATCCCAACACTTTTATCTGCGAAACTAGCATTCCTAAACGTCGTTCACATCGAACTTGGTCCCGATTTAATATTTTTATTTTAAATGTGAATTCATCATCTTTGAAAAAAAAAAGTTGTATAATTTTATTTATTCCTGTAAATGAGCCGCGGTAGCTCAGATGGTGAGCGCTCGGTGCAAATTTAACAGTACGCAGGCAATCCGGGTTCAATCCCTGCCAGCACCAATGAAATTCTTAATTTCAATTTCAAGTGCTGATTTACCACGTGCTCGACGGTGAAGGAAATCATCGTGAGGAAACCTGCATGTCTAAAAAATAACAAAAAAAAATTCGCAGATGAGTGAAGTTCGCCAAAACGCATTGGGGCAGCTCGGAAATTTCATTGCCCTAAAACCTTCGCAGAAATGAGGCCCAGTGTGCCCAGCAGTGAGAGGTATATAGACTGTAACTTTAACTTTTACTCTATGTAAAAAGTTAAAACACGCGGTCACAAATCGGCCAAATCAATATTCATGGAAACAAGATTAACACAAGCATTTTTTATAGGAGAGGGGGCAAACGAGCATGCGGCTCACCTGATGGTAAGTGACTACCGTCGCCAATGAACAGCTGCAACACCAGGGAGGGAATCGCAGATGCGTTGCCGGCCTTTTAAAAAGGAGTACGCTCTTTTCTTAAAGGTCCCTAAGTCGTACCGGTCCGAAAAAATCGCTGATGGTAATCGATTCCACAAGGAAGTCGTGCGAGGAAGAAAACATCTTCTAAATCGCACAGTGATGGACCGCCAATCATCCAGATGGTATCGAGAGTTCTGTTGCGATGTGCGTTCGTGAAATTTGGCGGCTGGGATTAATCCGAACCATTCCTCAGAGCACTCCCCGTGGTAGATGCGAAAGAAAATGCAAAGGGATGCAACGTCTCTTCGCAGTGCCAATGAATCGAGCCGATCGGAAAGGACTCGGTCGTCGACGATTTGAGCCGCTCTGCGCTGGATGCAGTCAAGTGGAAGAAGCTGGAACTGGGGGGCCCCTGCCCAGAGATAAGAACAGTATTCCATGTGAGGCCGAACCTGCGCCTTGTAAAGTTGCAGGCGGTGTGCCGGCATGAATTACTGTTCCGCTCTGCTGAGCACGCCAAGCTTTTTAGAGGCCAATTTGGCCTTCTCTTCCAAGTGACCACGAAACTACACGTCACTCGATATGTTGACTCCGAGGATTCCGATACTGGCTTAGGCAACAAGGGGAGTGCCTTGAAACTGAGGAGATACGACAAAGGGTTTTTTTTTAGCGGTAAATGCGCAAACTTGTGTTTTCTGAGGATTAAACTGGACTAGATTTAGTCGCCCCCAATCCCAGACTTTGTTCAGCAAAGACTCGACTTCAGACACAAGTTTGTTCCGGTACTCGTCGACGGTTTCCCGAGAAATATTGCCACCAGTTAGCAACATATCATTGATATGCAGAAGAAACAGATGTTGGTGATAGCACACAGCCTTGTGGAACACCAGTGTTAATAGTCTTGTAGTCGGAGCGTGCACCGTCTACAACGACCTTGATGCTCCGATCTGCAAGGAAGCTGAAGATCCAATTGCACAATTTCTCGGAAATCCCATAGAAAGGGAGCTTCGAAAGAAGCGCTTTGTGCCAAACCCGATCGAAGACCTTCGCAATGTCCAAACTAACGGCCAACGCTTCCCCTTTGGACTCTACTGGCTCTGCCCATCTCTGGGTCAGGTAGACCAGAAGATCACCAGCTGATCGACCCCGACGAAAACCGTATTGGCGGTCAATAGTAGTCACTCAGTTGGTGATCCTCAAGGTACCGCATGAGCTGGCAGTTGATAATGGATTCCATTATCTTGGAGAACAAGGAGGTGATCGCGATAGGCCTATAGTTGGACGGGTCTGAGCGGTCGCCTTTTTTAGGGATCGGGTGGACAAAAGCTGTCTTCCATGAATTCGGGACTACGCCTTGGGAGTAGGAGTACCAGAAAAGACGCGTTAGGACCGGTGCCAACTCCGGAACACACGTCCTCAGCGCAATTGGGGGGATTCCGTCAGGCCCACTCGACTTCTGGATGTCCAGGGAGAGTAGTGCTTTGCGAACCAATCGCTGTGAAAACAGAACATCTGGCATGGAGCACTCACACCGCGGGATGGTCGGCAGTGTTTCTCCCCGTCATCAAGAGTCGAGTTGGATGCAAAAAAGGAGCCTGAAAGGTCGGCTTTGTCTTTTCGCCTTGGGCCTTTCGTCCTTCCTGTGCAGAGATCGTAATAATGGCTTACAGAAATTCCCTTGGACAGCCTTGGCGAGAGACCAGAATGCACGGGTTCCCGAAGGAAGGCGAACTAGTTTCTCGCCAATTCTGCCTATGTGCTCTGACTTTGCCTTGGCAATAACTCTTTTGAAGGACCCGGCAACCTGCAGAACGCAACCGCGAGGGGAACGTGAGTGGTACCACACTCCGGATCAGACAATGGTCCGAAAAGCCGAGAGGGGCATCGACGGAAACCTGATATCCGTCCGGACGAGAGGTCAGCAGAAGGTCCAGCAGGGAAGGTATATGATCCTCCACATCTGGAATCCGCGTAGGCGAAGTAACCAGTTGTGTCAGACCGTATGCCAAAACAAAGTCATAAACAGATCTCCCCGCATGATCGGTTAAACGTGAACCGAGCCATTCGGCGTGGTGGGCGTTAAAATCGCCAAGGATCACGATCTCTGCGGATGGGACCTGTTGTAGCAAGGAAGCTGTAGCCATTTGGATGTGGTCGATGAGTCGGTCTGTTTCGGCATTACCGCTATGGGACCTATAGAGGCACCCGTAGATGCGCGAGTGATCGTCGCTGTCTACGCGTAGTTATAGGCTGGACAGGTCCGAACATACACGCAAACTCCAGCCCGAGGCACAAACGAGTGCTCCAATTTGTACCCCGGGTAGGAGAGATACAAAATATCAGCCGGAGAGGAAACCTGCGTCTCGGTCAGAAAGAGCAAGGCCGGCTTCGCCGTCTCGAGATAGTAGTGGACGGCGTTTAGGTTCGAGTGAAGTCCCCTGATGTTGCAGAAATTCACGGATAGCGTGGCAGGGGTCGCCTTGGTGTTGTTGCTCAGTTTGCCCCGAGCAGTTATGTTTTTGAGCGGAATTTTGCCCCCCCCCCCCCCAGAATACGTGGGGAGCCTGAGCACCCACGCTCAGGAGTGGAATAACATGGTCGTGGATGCTCGGTGAGGGATTCTCCAGGAGTGCTGGTACCCTCCTGGGGTAGTCTAACGTGTAATTCCGCTACCATGTTGACGGGGGGTGGGAGGAGGGGGGAGGGGAATTGGGCCTCCGGCCACCTGCACTCACCAGACGAAACGCAGAAGCAGAGCTTCTACTGCTACTTCACGCTGGTATTCTGTGAGGTCATGGTACCGACCCGGCTCGAGCCGGCCCATACGTGCAACAGCAAATAACTGCTGCGTGGCTCTACCACCGTTAAACAATTATTTAAAACCTTAAAAGTACAAACACCACCGGATATGATAAGATACACACAAAAATAATTAAAGAAGGGGCACCTTTAATAGCGCCTATACTATGTTCTAATATAAACAATTGCATACAAAGTGGAACATTTCCAGACTATCTGAAAATTGTAAGCTAAATGATTGCAATTTTCAGATTTTCAGCCTTTATATAAAATAGAAAATAGGACAAATGTTAGTAATTACAGACCGGTGGCGTTACTATCGATTTTCTCTAAAATATTCGAAAAAGTTATTTATATTAGACTGTAATTAAATGAAATTAATAATATCTTATGCGAAGAACAAATGGGACCAAAATACCTCAATAAATCTACACATTAAATATTTGGACCAAGACGTAAAAGAAACAAAGGTGAAAAAAAATTGGGACTACATATAGACAATGATATGTCGTGGAAGACTCAAATTTATTGTATTTGTAAACAATTGCACCAATTTGCATACGTCCTTTATATGCTGGAAAAAATTGCAAACCAGAGAGCATTACTTACAGCATACCATGGCTATGTCGCCTCAATCCTGAGATATGGCGTTATATTTTGGGGTAATGCACCCAACATTCGCGATGTGTTCATTGCGTAACTTAAAAAGCACCAACACGTGTAAGCCACATTTTCAAATATTAAAAATTCTAACATTTCCCTCATTGTATATTTATGAAACAAGCATTTTTGTAAAACGTAATATTAACTTGTATAAATTTGTGAAAAGTCAACGTCGCTCAGATAAGCTT
This sequence comes from Parnassius glacialis, assembly GCA_033319125.1. NCBI lineage: Eukaryota > Metazoa > Arthropoda > Insecta > Lepidoptera > Papilionidae > Parnassius > Parnassius glacialis. The sequence continues at coordinate 29,065,305 of JAVANC010000008.1, read as the reverse complement.
CATTTAGTACCAAGTAGAACTGTTTTTTTTTTACAGAAGAGCATATACGCAATGGCACCAAAAGTATATAACAGAATACCTAAGTGCATTAGAGATTGTGACAGCATAAATATTTTTATAAACGTAAACTTTTTGATCTACTAAATGATAAATATATTATTCTTTAGATGAATTCCTTAATGATACATTTTGATACAAAAATATTATATTATTAAACTGCATTGACTACATAACTATCATGACATGTGCCAATTAATACTAGATGATAATTAGACAAATTGATAACAATTATTGTATATACACTAAACCTTTATTATCTTAATTTTTTCATAATTATTAATATATTATATAATGATTTCAATTAGAACCTGACATCAGAAGAGAATTGTTTTTATGAATGTTACTAATTAATGATGCACTTATTAATTTTATATTTTGTATGCCTACTGGCGGGACATAAAGAACTTACCTTATATTTATTAAATACATATCGAGATCTGTAAATTAACCTACGTTCAAAAAATAAACAGATTTGATTTGATTTGATTTGTAAATGAACCTTCAACGTTTTTTTTTGTGTATATGCTTCACTACGACTAAATGCCTCGTGGGTCAAGCCGTAAAACGCGGTTGCAGATCCTAGTGAACTGAGGTCCTGGGTTCGAATACCGGGTCATGCTCAAATAATTTTTGGGTGTTTCTGTCAAGAAATTCTCAGTAGCAGCCTGGAGCCAGGTGAGCGGCGGTGTTTAATTCACCCCCTGCCTCGGAAACGTACTGTAACGAAAAGCCGTTGGTCCTGCACCTGATCTTTCTACGGTTGTGTTGGATTACCGTCTCATTGGAATATCAGAGTGATGGAATAGAATGCGTATATACTTGGGCACTATAATCCTGACCTGCGCTATATGCCTAGTCTCCGTTTAAAATGAAATTCGTGAATGAATTAAGGTTTGGGGGACGTTATGACTACTTAATATTAAACTTAAAACTAACCACACCAAAAACTTAACAGTAGGTAAACAGTAAACTGTAAATGCAATACAACGTAATGCCCCTTGTGTTGCAGTTGTTCATGGGCGGCAGTCGACGCTTACCATAGTGAGCCGCATGCTCGTTTGCTCCCTCTTATATATAAAAAAATACAGGTTTAAGTGCTTTATTTGAAACTATTCGCACCGACAACTTTATTGACTCTGAATATAGATAATTTACAATTTTCAGATTTTTTTATCTGGACACGCCTAATGATCTACCTTGACGACAAATTTCAAATTTTTAAGTAACCTAAAAATGACCTAGGTTTTTGATGTCAGCGATCAGTAGATCATAAAAGAGCACTTTTATGATTTTATTAACTCAAGAAATATAATAGTTTTATGCATGAAATTCAGGGTTCTTAGTACTCAAGAGATCTTAAATAGGTATACGAAGTACCAATTATGTACATATAATAGTTTTTGAGTTATGAGGGGTTCGAAAGTGTTTCGTAATGGTTGTTAATAATTTAATTTTTTTTTTATAGGATAAGGGTGACAAACGAGCACACAGTCCACTTGATAGTAAGTGGTTGCTGCGGCCCATAGACATCTACATCTATCCTCTATTACAATACAAAATGCAGATGCGTTATCAGCCGTGAGGACTAAGATGGAATGCCTCATTTCCAGTAAAAAGGGCCTCTGGTCACCTGCACTCACCAAACGAAACGTATAGGTAAACCTCTACTTTACGCTGGTATTATGTGAGGTCGTGGTACCACCCCGGTTCGAGCCGGCCTATCCGTGCGACTGCAAAAGCTCTACAACCGACTTCAATATAAATTGTTAAGAATAAGTCAAAAACTATTGATCAGACCTTGATGAACTGTTTAGAATAAAGTTGCTTTTATATAGAAAGAGGTTGACAAACGACCAAACAGTCCATCCGATGTTGAGTAGATGCTGTGACCCATAGACATTTACATCTATCCTCAATTATGAATCAAAATGCAGTTACGTTGTCACCGCAAAGGGTAAAAATGGTAACGGATTCTCTACACTCACCATACGAATAACAGCAGCATTAAGCTGCTATTTTGATTTGGTATTCTTTGAGAGCGTGCTTCAGCTGTGATATGGTGTGGTATGGCTCTATGACGTGAAAAGTTATTTCAGTCAAATTTGCGATCCTTCACTCACATTACGCTGTAAGTGAACCTGCTGATAGCGCCGTATATCGCAAAATGTTTATGAGCGCAACTATTATTCAACAAAGCGATGACAAGCGTCGATCGTGACATAACTTTGATACATTAAAATAAATTATTATTCGGGAGTATTAGTAGCATCAAGCATACTAGTGAAGGGGCTGTTCCGCATAAATGGCCCAAAGGGGCGATGTTTGCCAAAGTTGCCACACTTGGTAAGCGGTTTGACGACCGCAGTTTTTTTTTCTATTATCAGGGGTTTGTAGCTGCCCTTCTCCTGGTTCAGTATCCTTCTGTCACCTTTTATGACAACCATAGAATGTTATAGGGTAAGGGATACTTTTACACCGCTATTACACGGTAATTTCATGACGACTAAATTTAGATTATGATCACAGACATTTTTTTTTCTCACATTGATTTATTTTTGTTAATATGTTTATTACGTATTAAATCTTGACACCAATCAAATAACATGAATATGTTATAAGATTTATGAAAAAAAAAATGAATATGAATTAATTAGAAAAGTCTAAATGTATTACTAAGTATGACTTTAAAAGTTATTGTTGCCAACAAATCGAACACATAAAGAGCTTTAAGCTTAAACTTTAAACTTCACATAAATCCAATTTGAAAACTTCGTTTCAAGTTAAAAGAGATAGCGGAATATAATTCAGGGGTTAAATAATAAATCAAAATTGTCATCCTTTTTATCTTGACAAAGATGATATATGTAATCATTTTACTAATATTTTGTTTCTTAAAAGTTATGATGTTTTTTCAACATTAATTCGGGGGAAAAAATAAATAAAGTATATAGAAATAAACAATTTTCCCGTTAATTAACCAGACCTGCAATAAACAAAAGCATGAATAACAAAGTTATAGAAACAATAACAGTATTTAGGAAAAGAAAACAAGATGAAGTAACTAATATAGAACTGTCGTTTTTACTAGGTGGTAGTCCTTTTTTTGCCAAGGAGTTTGTCTAGGTCGCTACCTAGACAAACTCCTTGGCAAAAAAAGGACTACCACCTAGTAATACGCTTATTTAACCGTGTAATAACAGTATAAGTGAATCTAATACTCCGAACCATCTCGACATTATCGTAAGATGTGTCAGAGGGAGACTGAAACAGGAGATATGTAGAAACACAACATAACATAACATTCGAAACGTTAGTAGCCTAATGGCTGGGCGCGAACCGCGAACTCGAAAGGTTGTGGGTTCGAATCCGCCATTCGACTACTGTCGTGAACCACTTCTAACACAAGCATTTTAAGCTTAACAGAAGTGTTTAAAGGGAATATTAGTAATGTTTTAATAGCATTACTAGTATTTAAAAGAAAACATCATCCTGATAATAACTCAATAAAAAACGGCGGTTGCCAATCCGCTTGCCAAACGTGGCAACTGTGACAAAACCCCTTTATGAGACAGTCTATGAGGTAGGCCTCTATTTAGCAGAGGCTTTTTAGAAAATCGTAAATCCCAGATTTCAAAATCATAGATCTTCAAACGGGGGTCATTGTAGAAGCGTGCTCGTCGCGACCCCTGCCAGCCCTTTTCAGGGCTGCAATGAAAAAAAAAAAGGTGTGGAATGCAGCGCGCAAAGCGGCGATGGGGACCGCCACCTGTCACGCACAGCCCGACACGGCGGAAGGTGGAGGACAGAGTGCAGAGTTGGCACGTGGAATGTTAGAGGAGGCATGAGAGGTAAGACGAATGAGTTGATCGAAATAATGAAAGAAAGAGAATTAGGTGTCGTGTGTATGTCGGAGAACAAACGGATGGACAGTGGTACTGAGGAGCTCCCTGGCGGGGCGTTAGCTCTATGGTGCGGAGTCCCGGAGAGCAAGAGCGCCTGCCAGGGAGTTGGGGTGCACCTGTCGTCTCGGTTGGTCGATGTTATGACTGAATATAGGGTTGTGAACTCAAGACTTATCTGGGTTCGCTTTAAATTGGGACTGACGAAGTTATTCCTTTTAGCTGTTTATGCGCCGGTAGCTTCGACGTCCAGGGCTGAGCTGGAGGAGTTTCGGGAGAATGTAAGAGAAGTTCTAGATGTGGTTAGGGGAAACGAAAGAATTGTTGTATGTGGTGATTTAAATGGATGGGTTGGTACCGCTCGACCAGGGTACGAGTCGGTGCTTGGAAAGTTTGGCGATAAAAGGGTTAATGATGCTGGCAAGCTTATACTGGCTGTATGCAAGGAAAAGGGTCTTCTTGTGATAAACACTATGTTTAATCACAAGAAAATACATATGTATACTAGAGAAAGAAAGAATGATAGAAGTATGATCGATTTGTTCCTGGTGGATGACCGACTGCGAAAACAGGTGATGGATACGCGAGTGTTCAGGAGTGCTGACCTGAAAACGGATCAATATCTAGTGATTACTAGATTTAGGGGTCAGTTCGCGGGTTGGCGCTACCGGACAGCAGTAACAGAACCACAGTCGGTCTGTCGCATCCGAAGCTGGAAGCTTCAGGAAGCAGGTACTAGGGACAAATATCATGCGAGGGTAGCCGAAAAGCTTGACACCATCGATGGCAGAAAATAATGTGTGGAAAGAACATGGCAGAACCTTAGGAATGGAATGGTAAGTACAGCGGAAGAAGTGTGTGGAACGATAAAAAGAGATAGTGGTTAAAGAAGGGATGCATGGTGGAGTGATGAAGTGAAAGAAGCTGTAAAGAGACAGACGAAAGCATGGTTAGACTACTTGGCGGAAGAGAGAGGATATGAGAGAGAAGATGAAAGAAAGATATAAGCTGCAGAAAGTTCACACGAAAGGATTGATTGAGGAAGTACGTGAAAAGTGTAGAATGGAAGTTGACGAAAGGTTGTCACACAACTTTAAGGAGAACTCCAAACTCTTCTGGAAAGAGATTGGAAAGACCCGAAGTGGTGCGACGGCCTTAAGAATGAACAAAGTGCTTTCGAGAACCAATGACGTCCTCTCAGAAAAATCGGACGTCATGCAGCGATGGAGCGAATTTTATAGAGAAAATCTATGCATGTGATGATCTTAGTGAGTGATCCGGGAGTGAGGCCGTGACTGGTACGCCAAACCCGGAGCTCGGTGACACTGAGGTCATCACTATGAAAGAGATTAAACGTGCGATTCGAAGTTTGAAATGTGGTAAGGCTGCGGGACTAGACAGAGTTACTGCTAAAATGGTCAAGTATGGTGGGCCTCGCGTCTGGGACAACTTTCATCTGCTGTGCAATTTGTGCTGGCGGATGGGGGATGTCCCGGATGATTGGCGATCCGCAGTCGTTGTGCCTTTAAATAAAGATAAATGTTCACATTTTGACTGCGGGTGCTATCGGGCGATCAGCTTAACCAGTTTAGCAAGTAAAGTTTACTCGAAGGTTTTGACACGTAGGATGCAAGAGAAAGCTGAAGAAAGAGCTGTTTACAGAAGCTGAAAGATAGCTGTTTGGGTGTGAAATGTGGTGACATTAAAGTAAACTGTCTGCTGTATGCTGATGATGCAGTGCTTATTGCACCATTAGAGGCAGAACTGCAGGCATTAGTCACGTGTACGAAAGAGGAATGTGAAATTAAAGGTCTCCGTTTGAATGCTAATAAAACTAAGGTTCTGGTATTTGAAAGGGACGAAGAGAGAACGAAGTGAGAAATATGGGTAAATCAGGAATGTCTAGAACAGGTAAATGAAATTGTATACTTAGGGAGTGGAGGGGAGCCGGGATGGAAGTTGTGATTTAGATTTAGACAGGCGTGTCGCTGCCGGGAACAAAGTCAATGGTGCCCTGACTGCGTTAGTTAAAAGGAAAGGCGTAGTGAAGCACGTGCACGCCTTGCAATACATAAGGCAGTGTTGGTACCGACTTTGTTATATGGCAGTGAAACCTGGGTATGCCAGAAGAAGCATTAAAGCAAGTTGAATGCAGTGGAGATGCGATCTCTTCGTAAAATGTGCGGCGTTACCATGGCCGACCGAAAGCGAAACGAAGAGATTCGCAATATGGCAGGTTTGAAAGATTACCTTATCACAAAAATTGATAGGTGCGTGCTTCGATGGTTTGGGCACGTTGAGCGAATGAGTGAAGACCGAATGGTGAAGAAAATATATAGCGCGAATGTTAATATTAAAAGGTGTCGAGGTAGACCGAGACTAACTGTCGAAGACCATGTGAGCTAATTGCTCGAAGAGAGGAGGGTCAAGAGTAGTCGGATGCATAAACGTGCATGTATGAAAAAAATAATGAATCTGAAAGAAGCGAAAGAGGTGACACTGGCTACTCCGTCAGGGACTGTGCGTGAATATAAGTAAGTAAGTAAGAGATCTTTAAATACTGTATACAAAACATCGCAAAACAAAACATCCACAACAGATATCATAAATCTATTCCTATTTTGAATTTCATCCAAATGCGTGCCGCTACAAAGTTTATGTTCTATTGTTTTCTGTTTGCAAAGTTTTTCGTTAGTTCTAACTCCCGAAAGCTATTGCAGTGGTAATTATTGAACCGTTCGTTCGCTGTTCAATTTTTAAACAGACAATATGTATTAAGTATTGTTTTATTTTTCGTATTTAGTTTTGTTTAATACGTCTTAACTTAAAGTTTTAAAAGAAATGTTTCTACTATTTTTATAAATAATTAATTAGACGTTAAGGTCTTATGTAAGTTTACATGCTCTATTGTCTGTCTTAAATAAAATGTCCTCAAGTCCGAAATTTTATCAAGATTACCAGTTTTAAAGATGACTAGTCTCTGAAATCTGCGCCAGATTTCCAGTTCTTTTTCTAATTATATGGTAGCGGTTTCGAGTCCTAACTCGAAACCTCTACCACATAATTAGAAGTCGCGCTTAGGACCACTAGATCAACTAGGCAGTCAAAAGTTTGAAATTAAATAAAACATTAATTCGATTTCCTGTCTTTAAAATTAATTGCTTAATTTTTTAAGTCAAATATATATTATGGGTATTTTTGTTCTTATTTTTTTTAACTAACATATTTAAAAAAATAAAAACAACTGAATATCAAGCGCGACGCGTATACAATGCCGTGGGGGCTAACAGTCATAAAAATAAAATTGTATCATTCAGTTCATTTCATTTCAATTTCAAATTCAGCTTTTAGCATAAGAAGTACTAGAGAACTTTATCTAGAAATAAATTACCACCATGAAAAAGTCTAATCACTCGCAAACTGCTTTAAATTCAGTCAAAGTGTAAAATTTGGTCAATCGAGAGTTTCCAAAGAAGTTTCTTAATATTTAAAGCTGATATTATAATATTTAACTTTCAAAGTAAAACGACGAAATAACGCGTAATGTTCAAAGAGATTAGAAAGTTATACATTATGAGTATTATATAAGTGTTTCATTTAGTTTCTTATACAAGTAAAGGTGACAAACAAAAAGATACACCACCTGCATGCTGTAGCATATAATTATGCACATATCTACATTCTATTATAAATTATACTGCAGATGCCTGGTCAAACCGAGGACTTGATGGATTTGCCTCATTATCACTAAAAGAGGTCCAGTTCTCTTCATCATCATCATCGTTACAGTCTTTCACAAATCCACTGCAGGACATAGGCCTACCTCAAGGAATGCAACAAAGCACGTTCTAGAGTCACCTGCAACTAAGTGCAGGCTCGCTGTACACTTCGCTTACCGCTGCAAGGCTATCAGTCGAGAAAGCTTCCCCATCGGTTGTGGGTTCTACGAGCTATAAGGCCGGCCCATTGCCACTTCAGCTTCTAATCAGTCAGGCTTTGCCAGTTAATCTGGCACTACTGCGGAATATCCTCAGTTCTTGTCACTTCCCATAAAATACTTATATGCATCATACTATTATTTTATTGTGTTGTTTTGTGGAGCGCGATTCCTTTACGGTCGACAGTCTTGTCTGAATTGTGAATACGAGTACAACACACACAAGTAGGGTGTGTGCTACATATACAATTAAGCTGTTAAACTGTTTTATTACAGTGGTGATTTGTGTCAACGACCTATATGTGTTGTATGCACGATTCAGATGCAGTACGATGTTAGTGCAACATGTTAAATTTAAATATTTGATACGGTTTTCGTTTTAAGGAGACTTTAAAGCGGAGTAAACTCAAAGTCGCGAATTGCGGACCGATTATACTGTTTTTTTAAATAGGCTGTCTTCAATCTGTAATCTGTGGCTTCTAAATTTGTAAAGAAATTCAAGGTCTAGGGATGGAAAATTAGCGATAACGTTTTTAATGTCACTATTTAGGCAACATTCTAATTGTTTTACTTGAACTTGTTACCGTTACTGTTACAGCCTATTAAAGTCCACTGCTGAACATAGACCTCCCCATAGACTGCCTCATAGGTGGGATATTTGACATAGTTGCAACGCTTTGGAACCGGGTTGGCAACCACAGTTTTTTATCTATATTCGAAACATTACTAGGTTTTTTATTATCTACCAACTTGGATCACATATATTTATTTATTCCGCAAAGCAGCGGTGCATCTACTATTGTTTGTTTATGTTTGTTCGCATCCAAATAGGAAGAATCGGTTGTAAAAGTTTTAAAAGACAATTAAAATATAAGGACCCGTTTTTCACAAAAACGTTGATATTTACTTTGGGGTAAAGTTTGTGGAATTTCTCCGTATGAGCCGCTTAATTAAAAGGTTTCCAAAAGGATATGACACTTGAAACGCTCCCGAAATCCGCTCTCAAACACAAACCTTTTAAGAAGAATATTAAAAATTTTAGCGGCATTTAATTATGCGTAGATATGGAAAACGTGATAAAGGTTTGATTTTAAGGATTATGTATTATACTCTATGGAATTAAAGCGTCGGATCAAACAAAGATGCGTTCGAGAAACATGTGTCTTATTACATTATAGTAAAGTTTTGTCGTAACTGTATAGCGATAGAACCAAAAACATCTGAATTTTAACAATTCTAAGCTTGTTAACACAACTAACAAAACATGTTTCCTTTGATCCTCGTGCTTTAGGAAACTTCTTTTGTTTTATTAGAAACGTTAATAACGTTACTATACTATACTAGTAATGCTATTATCATGTCTATAATTCTCGTGAACGTAAGCTTAAAATCTATCTATCAGCTTCCCGTTCGGTGGTGCTTGTTATGCCTTACAAGTTATCTAAAAACTTATTTTACAATGACTAAAACCGAGCGTTTAAACCAATAATCTTAACATGTTTTACAATTTGTTTATTCGAGCATTGACTCCACGAAACTGTTTAAGTTATGCGATACACTGTGATTTTTTGTTAAAAATAAGCAGGTCTATTTTTTATAAAATAAGGGTGACAAACGAGCACACAGTCCACATGATGCTAAGTGGATGCCCACAGACACCTACATTTATTCTTAATTAAGAATCAAAATGCAGATGCGTTGTCACGCCTGAGGAATGAAATGAAATGCCTCGTTTCCAGTAAAAAGGGTCTCCGGTTCCTTACACTCACTATAGGAAACACAACACCATTTAGCTGGTATTTTAGGCTGGTATTTTGTGGGAGAGTGGTCCTTCCTCGGTCGAGCCGAAACATTCGTGCTGTAACCACAATACAGCTGCAGCATGGCTCTGCCACGTAAGACTTAGTTTTGACTAAAGCGAGATTTACATTTTTCTGAAAATTCGTGAATATAGGTTTGTAATGATTTCTTATATTTACGCGAAGACTACACATTAAATGAAACTAATTTTTAGAGATTCTATCGCGTTTCATTTAACTTTTTAATTCCCGACATTTCGGGTGCTTTACAGCACCCATGATAACTGAGTCCACCCCGTCACATACTTTACTTTCGATCTTGATTTATTTCTTTAATGCAAAACAAGTTTGTTACTGAGGTCCTTTAGAATGTCAGCCTTGAAAAAATTTTGTTCTTTATAGCCTAAGTTCTAACTTTGCAGAAAATCACACTAATCTGTGAACCTTGCGATCGTCATTGAATTATAACAAGTACCCCCGCTGCCTTTTACAAATTGGTTTAAAAGTACAGCACAGGCCGATAGGAAAGTTTAAGAAGTTCTTAATACTTGAAGCTGACATTTAATCTTAAATTTTCAGAATTATACGAGTGTAAGAAGTATAATGTTGGAAGGGATTAGGAAAAGGCGAAATTTATCGACAGTTCGTTATTGGTGTATTAAATTTAAACAGTGGCTCTCCTCGTTATGTTGAATTAAGTTAACATTATTTTTCGTTGATGGATCTAATATTTGATTTCACATATTTAGTATATTAAAATCCTACTGTGGGAGAAAGAATGATAACTGGAATGATATTGGCCAATGTTGTCACGTTTGACAGGCAAGTGGGTAATCGCATTTTTTTGTTATTTTCAAGGTTTAACAAGCGTTTCTGTACGTGGTAGAGCCATACTGCAGCTATGTTAAGTGTATAGTTGTAGCACGAATGGGTCGGCTCGACGGGGGAAGGACCACGCTCTCACAGAATACCAGCGTCAAATAGCAGCTTAATACTGCTGTGTTTCGTATGGTGAGTGTAGAGAACCGGAGACCCTTTTTACTGGAAACGAGGCATTCCATCTTAGTCCTAACGGGTGGCAACGCATCTGCATTCAGAATCGCAAACGAGGATAAATGTAGATGTCTATGGGCCACAGCAACCACTTACCATCAGGTGGACTGTGTGCTCGTTTGTCACCCTATACTATAATAAAGCGTGATAAGCGAGCGCACAGTTCATCAGAGGGTGGATGCTTTGGTCCATAGACATAAAAAGGCAGATGCGTAGTCACTCGTGGGAACTAAGAACCTTAATAAATGATGCCTTATAACTAGTGAAAATGGATTACGGTTCTCTACAATCACTTTACGAAACACAAAATTTTTCTGTTCTTTCACGATGGTATTCTATGTGGGCGTGGTCTTACCTGTCGTGCCAACCCATTCATGATGTTGCTATAATATAACGTGGCTCTACTACGTTTAATAATCGTACTACGTTTAATCTTGATTTGTTTTCCTCTGTCAATTTTGATACTCACGGTTAATTTTATATTTTACGTCAAGGAAATAAATATAAATTCATATAATTTTACGGCCTCGTCAAATAAGAGGAAAAATTGAATCTCGCTATGAAAATGCGGAAAACTGAATATTCAAATTAACTTTAATTTTGACATTCTAAACAAATTGTGTCCTCGAGTCAAAAAGATTCAAGGTCAAATTTCTCGCCGAACACCAGGTTTTCTTTTGCAAATATATTAGATACCTTCTCATGAATCATAATACATTATTGAACGTTATTATAAAACATGTAAAACGAAATATTGTTTTCTTTGATATCATATTTTTTTCGTACGGTCAACAATCAGATACAGCTATTTAAAGCACACTGATTGATAAAGGCCTCTTCTATAGATTTTTAACAGTGGTAGAGCCACGCGGCAGCTTTTGCTGTCGTACGGATGGGCGATAAAAAAAATACCTTCACAATAGGCGAGTTGGTAACTACACATACTAATATTGCTTACTATTTATTAGAAAGATGCTGCTGCCCATCTTGTTTCCCTCTGCCGCCTCTTACCCATGAAATTAATGGATATTTTTACACCGCCACTACACGACATTGTGCGGCACAGCGGCTATATAAACTATGTATATGAAACTATATTCAGTTTAAATTAATCAGTTAATTTGTTTTTTATTTTTGGCTCTATAAATGTTCCCTCGGTTTTAGAGCCTTGTGGAATATTTAGAGACGATGGCAGGAGACCCGACGGTATGACATTGGTCCCCTGGGAGAGAGGTAAAGCCCTAGTGTGGGATGCTACTTGCGTAGGCGGCTGGTCTGGCGGCCTCTCATCTCAGGGGTACCTCGTTTAGAGCAGGGGCGGCATCAGAGGCAGCTGAACCGAGTAAGTGGCGCAAGTATGAGTCTCTGAGAGATGACTACATATTTGTGCCATTTGCTATAGAGACTATCGGTCCGTGGGGTCCACGTGCGGTGAAGTTCCTAAAGGAACTCCATCCGCGGCTGGTCGTTGCTATTTGTGATAAGAGGGCTGGTTCTTTTCACGCTTATAGCAATTCAGCGGGGAAATGCAGCCAGCGTTCTCGGCACGATACCGCGGGGAGTAGGACTATATGATTAAGTTTCTAGTTTTTGTTTTTTTTTTATTAATATTATAGTTTTTAAAATTGTATATTATTAGTAAATATTTTTTATTGAATAGTTTAAGTTACATATTTTGTAGCGTACCGTATGTATCATCATCATCAACATTACAGCCGTTCACAAGATCACTGCTAAACATATTATGCCTAGATAAAGGATGCCGCCAAAACCTGGTCCTAAGTCAACTGCAACCATCGACTTGCTATATGACTTAGTTTAAAAAATGTTTTAATAAATTAAATGCTTAAATGCTTAAAGGATTTTCCATCTAATGGAAGCTACCCTCCACATCTCAGCCACTCGAGAACCTTTCTTCCCAATCTTTGTCGGTTATTTGTGCTACATGGTTGGTCCATTGCCATTTTAGTTTACTGATATGTATGCTGCAGAATGGAAAATTATTTTATTAGTTTCAGTTCTTTGTAGTCGGCATTTATTTTTTGTTTGTTTTTTACTAAGCAACATTTCAAAAACTTAAATTGACGCCACTGTCAACAGTTGCGTCAATTAAACAATAGTTTGAACATCCTTTCAGAAACCGGGTTAAATGTTCGTTTGTTGATAATATAAATTTACGAATGCTCTTCACCGATTGCTTTAAAATTTTCCACAAAGTTTCATTGCAATACGCGTGTGTTTTTATGTACTTTTTGAAAAATTTTCTAGTCACATCAATGCGTAGGTGGGTACAGATAGTATAAAATAAAATGAAAGTGGCTTCTTAAAATTCTTCATAAAAATGTCATAATTAAAATTGCCACCATCAACTGCGCTATGAAATTTAAAATCAAACTTTATATTTGGCGTAAAGTTTTATTTAAAATTGAATTTATCGTCTCACGAAATGAAGTTAACGCAAGGAAGAGTTTTAGGTCCCCATTTGTAATTGTTATAAGAGAATTTGCTTTTGAATTCAGTGAATCACTATTTAGTGATTAGTAAGTTTCGGCTTCCGGATAATTTAACTATTGTTCCAAAGTTACTTTTGTGTCTGTTTCACATAAATTATTTCAGACATGTTTAAACTGAATTGAGCGTAGAAATCTATTTCGTATTCAATTCTTATAAAGTTTTCTCATTGTTTGCTTGTATTCTAAACCTTAGTTATTCGAAATAATGATCGGCTCAGACTTTTAAGGACATTTGAAAATACAAACGTGGGTGAAAACAAAAAGCCATCACCGAATGGTTAGAGGCAAAATTAATCTAAACGTTAAGTTAGAGAGGTCTCGTATAATGAAGTCAATACGCTTCGTTCCCCTCGTGCTCTAATCCAAAGTCCCGAAACCCTTCAGCTCGAGTTACAAAACCGATTTAAATACCTAGAAGACTGCAATGAAGTGGACGATATGAATGATAAGCTCGCTGAAACTGTCCGTGCGGACTGAGCTAAGTTTTGCAAGACCCACCGCAGAAGAACACGAAAACTCTCCGATCACACGGAAATGAAGCTGCAGTCTTGAACAGATTTGACAGCATACAGGCAACTAAACAGACAGATCTCCAAATGCATGTGGTGTGAGTTACGCAACTTTAATACAGCTTGTATTGAAGAAGCGATCGAGCGGAACCAAGGCTTCAAAGTCTTGCTAAAGTATTTATACAGAAGGGCTACGATGACTAATCAAAGTACAGAACTAGAGTACGAAACCTATCCAACTGCAGAGAGGTGTAAGACAGGGTGACGTAATATCCCCAAAACTCTTCACCGCAGCATTGGAAGACGTTTTCAAACTACTGGACTGGAAGTGATACGGTATTAACATCAATAGCAAGGACATCACTCACCTTCGATTTGCTGATGATATAGTCCTTATGGCAGAATCGCTGGAGGACCTAAGCACTATGCTCAATAACCTCAATAGGGTCCCCTAACGGATAGGTTTTGACATGAGCATGTACAAAACAAAAATCATGTTTAATGTCCATGTCACACCTATGCTGGTAGTTGTTGGCAGCACTAAGCTCGAAGTTGTTGACGTGTATGTTTACCTGGGACAAATAGTCTGACTAAGTAAGTCCAACGTCTATCGAGAGGTCAATCGACGAATTTAACTCGGCTGTGCGGCGTTCGGGGGATTACTACACATATTCTCATCAGACATACCTCAAAACCTCAAATCTAGATTGTACAACCAGTGCATGTTGCCAGTGATGAACTATGGATCTGAGACGTGGTTCTTCACTGCTGGGCATATGAGGGCGCTCAAGGTCGCTCAGCAAGCTATGAACAGGGCCATGCTTGGGGTGTAACACAAGGACTGAAGTGATATACGCAAATTATCATTTAAATAGAAATTATAAAAGCTTCAACAATTTTTTTGTGTTGTTAATAATTTTCTTATTTTAATTTATTTAAGTCCAAATTAAGGGACCATTCAAACCAGGATAAATCAAGTGTTTCGCACCATTCCTTAGAAAAGGCCTATATTCAGCAATGGACATGTGAAGGGCCTAGATAGTAGAGTATTTATATAGTCCCGTGTGAGTTGTAAGAGACGACTATGCAAAATTCAAAAACCTCATGACTTCCGCTAGATGGCGCTATAATCAATTCGTTTACGTCTTACGTTAAATACCGGCAATTGGTAGCAGCATCAAAGACGCTCACTTCTGGTACTGCAATTGTCAATCCGCCTTCCCAGCGTGGCGATTACCGCGAATCCTCCATAATGGGAGAGGCTCATGTCCTGTTGTGGTCTTTTGCGAACCGATTACGGTGAAGGAGAAGAAGATGCAAATCTAATTTTATTTATCCGTGTTGTAGTGTGTGTAAGATTATTCAGCACCTCATATCGTCCCGAGAATGTCGCAAGAGGCAACAGAAGAAATGAAACCAGGAAATGGTCAGCAGTTTCTTCTTAATAACAGCTAGAAAATAAAAAATTACGATTGCTAAACTGCCCGCTGGACAACTAAAGCAAATTTTATAGGAGACAATCTATGGGGTAGGCCTATTTTCAGCAGTGGCCTTTAATAGGCAGGGACGGATACCAGTTTTTTTAAACATGGTATGCGTCGGCTCGATCGGAGAAGGATCACACTCTCACATAATACTAGTGTAAAATTTCGTATGGTCAGTGTACAGAATCGAACACCCTTTTCTGCCGACTTCAAAAAGGAAACGGTACTTAATTCGACTGTATGTTTTTTAATGTCTGTTACTTCATAACTTTTATTGGTTGAACCAATTTCGATGATTATTTTATTATTTGAAAGCTGGTACTTTACATGTAGTTTTATATAAATTTGGTCAAGGTCAAACCAATAGTTTTTGAGTTATTCTTAATAATTTTTATGGAAGTCGGCTGTACAAAATTTAACTTATTACTGAATAAGAGGCATTCCACCATAGTTCTCACGGCTGACAACGCATCTGCAGTTTGATTCGCAAACGAGGATAGATGTAGATGTATATGAGCCACAATAATCAGTTACAATCATCACTGTGTGCTCGCTTGTCACCCTTATCCTATAAAAAATTATTATTTTACTGACTTGGATCACATTTGCTTATTTCTGCCACCAAGCAGCAGTGTACCTACTGCTACGTTTTTTCATATACAAACAAGATAAAACGGCACTAAAATTTTTTGAAAGATAATTAAAATATACAGACTTCTTTTTTACAAAGACATAGGTATTTACATTTGGGTAGTATCTGTAGAATTTCTCAATATGAGCCGCTTAATTAAAAGATTTTCAAAGGTATATGACACTTGAAACGCTCCCAAAATCCGCTCTCTAACACAAACCTTTTAAGAAAAATATTAGAAATTTAAGCGGCGTTTAATTATGCGTAGATATGGAAAACGTGACAGAGGTTTAATTTTAAGGGTTATGTATTATACTCTATTGAATTAAAGCATCGGATTGTTAAACAGGGATGCGTTTGAGAAACTGACTAAAGTAACTTTGGTTCCGTAGGGTGCTCTGAGCTCAGATGTTAGTGGATAGAGACCTGGAGTGATGCTGTTAGCGTTCACGAAGGTCTTCGAGTTAGCATTGTGTTCCTGTATTTACTCGCAGGTTAAAGTACAATTTTTTTTAAAAAAACGTTACCTCCACACTAGGATTTTCTTCTGTATCGTGAAGGCAGTATACATACATCAATTTCAAAAGAAAAAACACCCTGACCCGGAAAAATTATTTGTAGACCATACAAATACTTGTTCCGTGCGGGATTCGAACCCACGGTCCTTAGCGCAGCAACTCATTGCTAAGCCACTGCGCCACGGAGCCGTCAATTTAACAATGCACAGCATGGTTTCCGGACGGGCCGCAGCACAAATTCCAACTTGATGTGCTTCATGAATCACTTAGCACCAGCTCTTGATTCAGAAGCCAGTGCCCAGCTGAACGTAGCCTATTTCGACTTTAGGAAGGCTTTCAATAGTGTGGACAATGACATCTTGTTGAGGAAATTCGCAATGGCTGGTTTCACTCTAGAACTCTTCCAGTTTTTTTCTAGATATTTAGGGAACCGAAGGCAATTCGTGGACTACGTTGGCTATACCTGAAACTCGTATCGCAAATCCTTACAGGGGTCGGTCAAGGGAGTAATTTGGGTTCGTTAGAATTTATCAATATGATAAATGACCTTCCAGAGGTGGTGAGAGACGCGGGTTGTTTAATCTTTGCGGTTGATCTCAAACTATTCCTGAGGATTACCGACGAGTTTGATATCGACCGCTTACAATGCGATATTGATCGGGTGGTGGAGTGGATTCGGGAGAATAAATTGCTGTTTAATATATCAAAATACAATGTGATTTCTTTCATACGCTCGAGGACCCCGATGTATTTCAATTACGTCATGGAAGGGGATGTTATCAATCGCGTTGTCTGTATACGTGATCTTGACGTCTTATTTACCGAGGACGTGACGTTTCGTCCTCATATTGTACAGGTGTGTAAAAAGGCCTTTGAAAACCTTAGCTTCATAATGCGTGAAATGCATGACTTCCTTAACACTGCCGCCGTTAATTCATTATATAATGCTTTCGTAAGAAGCAATCTAGAAACCAGTCCAAACCAATTATAACCTCATGCTTGAGAAAATACAAAATAAGTTTACCCTGTACCTCTATATAAATCAATACGGGGTGTACCCTTTTTATCCTCTTTTGTATCCAAACTTTTTGTAATAGGAATGGTTGGATATTATAAGTTAGAGGTTAGACGGAACTTTGCGCTACTCAAGTACATATTCCTGATCTTACGTGGTAAATTAAATAATCCGGAAATGCTGAAATCACTGCGGTTCCTCTTGCCTAATACTAGGCTGCGAAGTGGGCTAAGGGGAGGGTTGCTGATCCTACCAGTTTCTCGTATAAATATCTTAAAGAACTCACCGTTTGTTCTTGCAGCTAGAATGCTTAACATCGTAGCACAACGATTAGACATATTTAATTGTACATTGGCGGAATTCGAGAGGGTGACATTAAACTATTTCTTTTTTACATTAGTGGCCACATTGTTGCATTAGGCTCTACTCCTGTAATAACAATTGTGAATAAGCAAATCAATAAATAGAAAAGTTCTAACTTAGCAGAAAATCACACTAATCTCTGAAATTTGCGATCGGCATTGAATTATATTAAGTGCCCCGCTGCCTTTTACAAATGGTTAAGTATTTTTAGTATAGCAAATGCCGATAGGAAAGTTTAAGAAGTTCTTAATACTTGAAGCTGACATTTAATCTTAAATTTTCAGAATTATACGAGTGAACCAAGTATAATGTTGGAAGGGATTAAGAAAAGGCGAAAATTATCGACAGTTCGTTATTGGTGTATTTTTAAACAGCCGCTCTCCTCGTTTACTTGAAATGAGCTAACATTATGTTGACGAAAAGACATTTGAAATTGCTTATTTAAAATATTAAACTAAGTTTTAACAGCGGTAGAGCCACGCGGTAGCTTTTGTTGTCGCACGGATGGGCCTGCTCGAACCGGGGTGGTACCACGACCTCACAGAAAACCAGCGTGAAGTAGAGGTTTACCTCTGCGTTTCGCTTGGTGAGTGCAGGTGGCCGGAGGCCCTTTTTACTGGAAATGAGGCATTCCATCTTGGTCCTAACGGGTGGCGGCGCATCTACATTTTGATTTGTAATAGAGGATAGATGTAGATGTCTATGGGCCGCAGCAACCACTTACCATCAGGTGCACTGTGTGCTCGTTTGTCATCCTTATCATGTAAAAAAAAAGTCTTTTTTTATACGTGGTAACTTCACGCTACAGATATGTTGTGATCATAGAACGAATGTGTCGGCTCGACCAGGGAAGAAACACCGTCTCACAGAATAAAAGCTAATGTTTTTGAAGGTGAGTGTAGAGAACCGGAAATCTTTTTTACTGGAATTGGGCATTCCATGTTATTCCTCACAATTAACAACGCATCTGCAGTGTTTAATTAACCGAGAATAGATGTAGATATATATGGGCCACAGCATCCACTTACCATCATGTGGATTTTGTGTTCACTTTTCACCCTTTTTAAATAACAAAAATAAACTTTAAATGAATAGATATCTAAATACATTGAGAATAAGTCCAGTTCATCCTACTTTAAGAGAAAGAGAATAATACATGCGGATTTTCTTTAGACGTAACTTCTCCGGTCACATGGACCTCGTTTCGAAATGGTTGTAGTAAGCTTGACAAGATGATATTAGACAATTTGACAAACGAAATTGAATTGTCTCAAAAGGAATTTATTAGTCATAGTCTCCACGCTTTGCAAGCGATATTTTCAAATCCTTTTTTTATTTAGATTTTTTTCTAAATAAAAAAAAAGATTTGAAAATATCGCTTGACGCATGACGAGTCAGTGCACAGTCCATATAACGGAAATTGAATGCTGTGGTCCACAGACATTCAGAAGCAGATGCGTTTTCACACCTGAGAAATAAGATTGAATGCATTGTTACCAGTAATTATTCTATTGTTTGACGCTAGTAATATGAGAGCGTGGGCTCCCCCGGTCGAGCCGACACATTCCTGATGTTGTCATAGTATAGCTGTAGCGTGGCTTTACCAGATTTAATAATTAAGTAGGTTATTATTAGGAGCATACTCCTGCCTATATCTTGGTTGGATTTCATCTGTCGCTTCCCGCAAACCGGCTGTGGACATTCTAACACCGCCTCTATAGGGTGAAGTTTATTTTTTACGTCTAAGATATATTTTATTTCAGTTTATCATTTAAATAAGAGGAAGAAATGAACGTCGGAATGAAAATTCGGAAAGCTGAATATTCACATTGAGTTTTATTTTGACATTCTAAGTAATTTGTGTCTTAGAGTCAAAAGATTCAAGGTTAAAGTTCTCGCTAAAGAGCGGGATTTCTTTTGCAAATTTATGAGATATTTTCTAATACGAGTACATCATCAAACGTTATTATAAAACTTGTAACACAAAAAAAAAATTCAAATTATTATTTTTTCCGTACTGGTAACGGATCAAATACACCTATAAAAGCCTGATGTTGGGCGTAGGCATCTTTTATATATTGCCTCATGTTAGGCGGGTTGGCAAATACAGATATTATTATTATTATTAAGCTTTAAATTAATAAATTTCATTGAAAAGTTTAATTTAGATATTTTCATGCCACCAATGTGGGTAGCGTCATCATCATCATTACAGCCCTTTACAAGATCACTGCTAAATATAGAGCTCCCCAATTAAATGACCTGGCATTTCCATCTAGAGCGAGTGGGGGGAGGTGTGTGTATATCCTATCTGTACAGAGCTGCCACTCGAGAACCTTTTGTCCCTTTTATTTTCGATTATTTTTATTTTGGTTACAATTGCGTGCGTTATCCCCGTCACCACTTATTCCAACTACATTAAGAAAGACACACCATCGATGATAATACGAAATATTTCTCTTCTACTACATTCTACATTCTTTACACGTGTTTCTCTTCTACTCGAGGCATCCTCAAGTGAAGTAGACTCTGCGGTGGCTGAACGCTAACATTGTCGTCGGTGATGTATCTTTCCTAGTGTAGTTGTGTCAGGAGTAGTGGTGCTGGGATTAGTGGTGACGGAGATAGTGTTATATTCCATTGAGCGGATGTACGCAAAACAATTTTTACATAATGGATTTCCGCAAAGTAACGCCCGATTATATTAATTATTTTACACAATTTTAAATATTTAGTTCTTTGTAGTCGGCTTTTGTACCACTGAAACACCGGAATTCGACATGCTGCTTCTAAAACCTACTACAGGACAAGAATTTAATATTATTATTAATAATATAAACATCAAGGCAGTGGGACACGATGGCATTAATACAGAAATGATTAAGCCGACTCTAGATGTGACACTTTCTATCATTAGAAGTATACTAAATAAGTCAATTGAAACAATTACTTTTCCGTCCTTTTGGAAGAGAGCACTAATAAAGCCCATCATCATTATCATTACAGCAAGTCACAAGTCCAATGCTGAACATAGCCCTGCCCCAAGGAAAGCCACAAACGGTCCTGAGCCACCTGTATCCATTCACTTCCTGCATGTCTTACCAGGTCGTCACTCCATCTAGCGGGGCGTCGCCCTACACTTCGCCTACCGGTACGAGGTTGCCACTCGAGAATCTTTTTTCCCAACCAGTTCTTTGAGCTATATGGCTGTTCCACTGCCACGTCAGCTTACTAATCCGTTGGGATTTATCAGTCACTCTGGTTCTACTGCAGATATCTTCATTTCTAAGTTTATCACGCAGAGAAACCACAAGCATATTCCTACATAGCTCGCTAAGCGACCTTGAGCGTCCTTGTACGGCCAGCAGTGCCAGCAGCACGCCTCAATTCCATAAGTCATCACAGGCAGTCAGACGTTATCTTAAGGAGGATTTACTGATACTTTTATGTGATACTGTGGTGCTATCTCAATTCAATTACTGCAGTTGTTACTTTAGTCCAAGATATCTCACATCGAAGCCTTCGTACGAACTCATTAAACCTGTTAAGTATGCCAAAACATAGAACAACGTGGTACAAATGATGTTTTAAATTTATTGCAACAAGAATATGGAACGATTTGCCCCCTCCTCTGAGATATAAAATGAGTGCGGTAATCTTGAAAGCTAAATATAGATCAGCATTGCTGCAGCGGCAAGTTGCTGCAGAAAATTTGAAACATGCTTTTTTTATATAGGATAAGGGTGACAAACGAGCACACCGTCCACCTGATGGTAAGTGGTTGCTGCGGCCCATAGACATCTACATCTATCCTATATTACAAATCAAAATGCAGATGGGGTGTCACCCGTGAGGACTAAGATGGAATGCTTCATTTCCAGTAAAAAGGGCCTCCGGCCACCTGCACTCACCAAGCGAAACGCAGAGGTAAACCTCTACTTCACGATGGTATTCTGTGAGATCGTGGTACCACCCCGGTTCGAGCCGGCCCATCCGTGCGATTGCAATACACATACTGCTTACTGGAAATATAATATTAACTTAAGAGAGACTTATCATTTAAAAAAAAACCATCCCCATATATAAACTGAACAATCACACACACACACACACACACACACACACACACACACACACACACACACACACACACACACAATATTATATTATGAGTTAATGATAGTAGTTTTTATAAGATAGGGTGTCAATGGAGCACACAGTCCCCCTGATGGTAAGTGGTTAACGTGGCCCATAGATATCTACATCTATCCTCAATAAAGAATCAAAATGCAGATGCGTTGTCACCCATGATGAAATGCCTCTTTTCCAGTAAAAAAAGTCTCCAGTTCCCTACACTCACCTTACGATACACAGCAGTGTAAGTCTGCTATTTTACGCTGGTATTTTGTGAGAGCGTGGTCCTCCCCCGGTTGGGCCGACCCATTCGTCTAAACTATACTACAAATACAGCTGCAACATGGCTCTAGCACGTAAAGTAATTGGTGATTGAGGAACTCGCAATTCTCAAGACACCCGTGTAACATTTCAGGGAAGAAGAAGTGCCTGAAAAGCCGCGCATCATGCAATCTTAGTCCCATGTAAGCAAAAGCTGAGACAGCTCCGGTTTCTTAAATTTAATTTAGATTAATTATTAAGAAAGAAGTAGATAATTGCAATAAAATTATACTTATTTATTTATTATTTACTTTTGTTAATTTATCACTTAATATTCTGAAACCGGACTTGACGTTACTTTTAAGTTAACAGTTGTGTTAATTAAACAATAGTTTGACCATTCCTTCAAAAATCGGGTCATGTTTGTTAGGTCCAAATCTAAAATTTACAAATGTTCTTAACCGATTGCTTTCAAATTTTTCCACAAGGTTTCATTCAAATACGCGTGTGTTTTTATGTAATTTTTGAAAAACTTTTCTAGTCACAGCAACGCGTGGTTGGGTATAGCTAGCATAAAATAAAATGAAAGTGGCTTCTAAAAATTCTTCATAAAAATGTAATAACTAAAATTTCACCTATTAAATGCGCTACAAAATTTAAAATCAAACTATATATTTGGCGTAAAGGTTTATTTCAAATTGAAGTTATAGTTTCACGAAATGAAGTTAACGCAAGGGTGAGTTTTAGGTCCCCATTTGTAATTGTTAAAAGACAATCTGCTTTTGAATTCGGTGAATCACTATTTAGTGATTAGTAAGTTTCGGCTTCTGGATAATTTAACTGTTCTTGTTCTAAAGTTACATTTGTGTCTGTTTCACAAAACTGTTTTGGACATGTATAAACTGAATTGAGCGTAGAAATCTATTTCGTATTCAATTCTAATAAAGTTTTCTCATTGTTTGTTTGTATTCTAAACCTTACTTATTCGAAACATGATTGGTTTAGATATTTAAGAACGTTTTGAAATATTTGTAAATACAAACGTAGACGCAAAGCTGTACTGAAGCTGTACTAAGCCAATTCAAACAATCACCTAAAAATTAGATTTATTCCTTCTGGATCTGTTTATGTGACTTTTCAGATGAAAAAATAAAATAACAATGGTCAGACTTAGCTTTAGCGCTGTGTATAAAAGGAATACCTACTCACATTCCTTATTGTATTACTGTTGGTGTAAATTCTTAAGAAATAGTGGAATAACTTACTTATTATATACCATACATATACAATAGTATGTATAGAATCATATTATATGTTATATTTTCTATGACAAACGAAAATATAGTACTAAATCTGTAGCCTATAGATAGTTCTTTTCTTTTTTTAGTTCTACTTCATCAGCCCTGAATTAAAAATAATAATACAGGCGTTGTCACCCACTCGTGTCTCCGGTATTCGTAACTCACTATCAACTCAGTAGCATTATGTTGCTATTTCACTGTTTTCCTCTATCTAGGTGCGACCCGTCGCTAGTTGAAGTGACTCATATATTTATTTATTTCAAAACTTAAATGTTACAGCTTAAAGTTAATGGTACATAGGGCTGATTTAATGTGCCATGTGGCATTCTCTATCAGTCAATCCCGGGTGCCAAAGAAATTTGTGAATTCCACACACTGACCCATTAATTGGTCCTGCAACCAGATTGCTGCAGCGTATCCCTACAACGTATATTAGTATTATATAAAATATTTTAGTACAAGAAGTGAAGCATTCGCTCTTCGCAAATTCTTCTTCAATTACAAATTATAACAGTTTCAACAATATTGTTATGTGATTAATAATTCTCTCATTTTAATTTATATAAGTCCAAATTAAGAGAACATTGAAGCCCAGGTAAATTACTTATAGAGATGTTCACAGGAATGAACGCTGTAAGGATTTAATGGCGCGGATTAAAATCAACTTTGTCTCATAACAAAGAGCGATTAAAATGATTTAGTGGAGATGTTACATTGTTCGTTATTGTTGAGTGTTTTACTTCTTAGCGTACTTGAGGAATTCATTTTATTACCGCAGCTAATCTTATTGGGATCGTAATTCATGGCATTCCTTGGGGAAGGCCTTTGTTCAGGATTTGTGAAGGGCCTATATAGTTGATGATGTTTATATGATCTCGTATGTGTCGCAATTCGCGACTATGGGAAATGCCGTAATAACCTTATGACTTCCGCTAGATGGCGCTATAACCAATTCGTTTACGCCTAACTTTAAATACCAAGACCGTTAACGGTTAGCACTGTCAAATATGGTAGAAATTTTTAGGTGGTAGAGCCACGCTGCAGCCATATTTTGCTTTTTTAGCACGGATTGCCTCGGTCGGGGTACAATCACGCTGTCACAGAATACCAGAGTGAAACGGCAACTTGATGCTGTGTTCTGTACAGTGAGTGTAGAGAACCAGAGGCGCTTTTAACTGGAAGCGAGGCATTCCATCTTACTCCTCTGGGTCAACAACGCATCTGCATTTTGATTCTTAATCGAGGACAGATGTATTTTTTTATTGGTGTCAGTAACTACTTACTATCAGGTGGACTGTGTGTTTGTTTGTCACCCTTAGTCTAAAAAACTTTTTAACTAATCAAATATGGAAGAAACTAACATTAATTTTAACAGTGGTAGAGCCACGCGGCAGCTTTTGCTGTCGCACGGATGGGCCGGCTCGAACCGGGGTGGTACCACGACCTCACAGAATACCAGCGTGAAGTAAAAGTTTACCTCTGCGTTTCGCTTGGTGAGTGCAGGTGGCCGGAGGCCCTTTTTGCTGGAAATGAGGCATCCTATATTAGTCCTCACGGGTGACAACGCATCTACATTTTAATTTGTAATAGAGGATAGATGTAGATGTCTATGGGCCGCAGCAACCACTTACCATCAGGTGGACTGTGTGCTCGTTTGTCACCCTTACCGTTTAAAAAAAAATATAATTGTCACAGCCTATCAAAAGTGCAATGCAGAATATTATTGGAGTGATATTTTTAGTCCCCTCGCTTGACAAGCATGCTGCCTGAATCTGCTGCCCATTTCCTGTTTTATTTCCCTCTGTTACCTCTCAAGACACTTACGACATGACTTGGAATTCTCTTACACCACCACTACAAGACAGACCTTACATAAGTATAAAAAAACTACCATCATAATTAATACTTCTTTCCTTTTCTTTCAGGTAACTCGAAAAGTAAAAACAAAACTCTCAGCCATCTTTTAAATTTGAGAGTCCCCGCTGCCCTTAATAAGGTAATGAAGTAACGTCAATCTATACAATGCGTCCCCGCGATCGTTTTAACAAATAACGTTTGCGAAAGCGACGGGATAGGCCTTTAGGAAATTAAATCTCTTCGGAGCTTCCCAGAATTTCACAACCAAAATGAA
The DNA here is from genome assembly GCA_033319125.1 of Parnassius glacialis. Classification (NCBI taxonomy): domain Eukaryota; kingdom Metazoa; phylum Arthropoda; class Insecta; order Lepidoptera; family Papilionidae; genus Parnassius; species Parnassius glacialis. The sequence goes on along the minus strand of JAVANC010000008.1, from coordinate 29,039,697 downwards.
GCACGGTGTCATAACGACTTGTAACTTAACCTTTGATAACTTTCGCACTTTTGTTTATTAAACGTCGATCTGTTAAAAAACAAACCTATCAAAAGTTTTAGATACGCGTTCAAAGTCTGTTTAGAAGTACGTTACAAAAAAAATATGTTTCTCGATATTGAATTATTTCTATCGACTAGTAGATCATTACGTTTTTGAGCCATACTTCAGCTATATTATAGTTGTAGTACAATGGGTCATGTCAACTGGGGAACCACTACGCTCTCACAGAATACCTGCGTACAATATCAGTTTAATACTGCTGTGTTTTGTATGGTGAGTGTAGAGGCCCAAAGATTACTTTTACTCGATACGAGACATTCCATCCTAGTCCTCTGAGGTCCTTATATAAAAAATAAACTTATTTTTAATAGTGAAAACCAACTTTAAAAAAGTTTCACTTTTAATAGTTTCTGGAGTCTGTTCTAAGGCATAGTGTGTTGTAGATTTAAAGCTTCCAATTTAGATAATGATTTTTTAAAAATAAATTTACACTTCAGAAATGATTACACTTAAATTTAAAGAAAAATGAATCAAAGATAGAAATATAAGGGATGAAGTTTTTAATGTAACTATTTAGATGATATTACCCCGGTGGAATTACTATTGGAGTCGACCCGTTCAGGCTACAACCATAATATATACAGCATAACTCTACCAGGTGCATAAATAATATACAAACATACAAGTCAAACTAATATAAAGCTTTTCACATAATACAAAACTATTCAGTTACTATTAGAAATAAAATTAAACAGTTTAAAAGTAAATTGTTTAAAAATCTAGTATTGCTAAATAAAACTTTTCATTTTATTGTTCACCAAACAAATAACGCTGCATCACTGTGTAATATGAAACATTTATTTGTTTTTGTTTAATTTTCAACGAAGCGCTCCATCGCGACTCACTCCATTAAAAGATGGAGAAAAATATTTACAGCTCTTGTATTTACATTAGATGAGATGGCAAAAACGCTGGTTCCCGTCCATACAAATTTTATTTTTTTAGTCGAATAACAACCATGACATATGAAAATGGGTGGATACGAAAAGAAGGAGTCCTTAGAAAAGATGGATGAAAGAGTCCATCCATCTTTTTAACCAAATTAAAAAAGAGAAGGGTTTTGGTTTCGTCTGTTTAAATTTTTGGGGTGAAGTTTCTATGTAACGATTTAGACCTCCTTAGTCTTTACCTTGCACTTGTGTTATTCTTTAGTTCGCTCAAAAGGGAAATAATTTTAAAGGAATTGAAATCATAATGACTTTGTTTTGGAAGTAAAGTTTTTAATTTAAAATAACATGTCTCATGGCTTGCTTATTATTATATTACACACACACTTCAATTTTACTCTGTCATAACTATAAATGGATGTCATAATCATAAATGGCTTATGACTGTGTGGACAGGAATGTGTTATGGCAAACACTGAACTCATTTGGGTTAAGCACTGGTTAGATACAGGCATTAAGGTCTCTTTATAGGGACTCTTGTGCTGGTGTCAGGATCAACGGGGTCTACTCGGACTGGTTTGTCAATCATAAAGGTCTCAGACAGGGATGTGTGGCTTCCCCGCGGCTGTTTAACCTATTTATGGACAGTTGTTTGCATACTTTGAAACTTGAAGAATCGTGGTTGAGAATGGGTGAGTTAACTGTCAAATGCCTTTTGTACGCCGATGATCAAGTCATATTTGCATCGTCGGCGGCCGAGTTGCAAATGATGGTTACTTTAATGAACTAGTCATTGAAAGAAAGGGGTATGAAATTTAACGCAAGTAAGACGAAAGTGATGGTTTTTGAAAGAAAAGTAAGTAAAACGTTATGTGAAATAATAATAGAAGGAGAGTTGATTGAGCAAGTGGAAGAGTTTGTATATTATGGATGTTTATTTAGCAGGGATGGTAGATATGATAAGGTTATAGATCGACGAGTGAACGCAGGAAATAGAGTTAATGGGGCTCTACACGCTATTATGAGGAGTCAGAATGTTTCAAGTAAGGCACGCATGGCAATTCATAATGCTGTGTTAGTCCCTACTTTAATGTATGGTAGTAAAAGTTGGGCCTGGCAGAAGAAGCATGAGAGTAGAATAAATGCTGTAGAAATGCGGGCCTTAAGGAGTATGCTAGGGCTGAATCTGAATGACAGGGTGAGAAATAGTGTGATAAGAGAAAAATGTGGTTTGCAAGATGACGTTGTGACAAGGATAAGAAAGGAATGCTTCGGTGGTTTGGTCATGTAGAAAGAATGAACGAGGAAAGTGTGACAAAACAAATTTATGTTGCAGAAGTGAACGCCAGGGTCGGGAAGGGACGCCCGAGATGAAGGTTTGTCGACCAAATTGGCGATACGTTAAAACGGGCCAGATTAGGAGTACCCTTAACCGACGAGCGTGTATGCGTAGATATATGGATGTACAGGAGGCGAGAGAGGTGTGTCAGGATTGCGCGAAATGGAAGTCCGTAGTCGCTGTTTAACCCTCTGGGTGACAGGAAACAGAAACAGAAACAGAAACTTTTTTATTCAATATAGATTATAAATAATACTTATTGAAAGTCACTGCTTTGTATAATTGCCACTGGTTCGAATAAAAACCCCTGTCCTGGGAAGAACCAGCAAGAAACCCAGCGGGACTTTTTTTTTAAATAACAGCTTACAATCATGTATGTTACACAAATTAACAACACAACAAATTAGAAATAGCTTGGTAGCGATCACCTCATTTCCAGGGGTTAATATCATCTATAAATTCTTTAATACTATAATAACCCTTTATATACAAACTTAGTTTAATAAAGTTTTTGAACTTTGAGCAGGTCAAATTTTGTATATTTTCTGGAATTTTGTTGTAAAAGCGTACATCACCCCAAGAATGAATTACTGACTCGATGGAGTCGAGTAACTGGTACTACTAGCTTGTGTCTGTTCCTAGTATTTACAGAATGAATATCACTTATTTTTGTAAAACTACTTTTATTTTTGTGTACGTACATTACATTTTCATAAATGTATTGAAAGGCCAAAGATAATATATTAATTTTCTTAAATTTTTGTCGAAGCGACTCTTTAGGCTTCAAATCATAAATTGCTCTTATGGCCCTCTTCTGTAAAACAAATATAATGTCAGTGTCAGCTGCGTGTCCCCATAGCAAAATACCATACGACATTATGCTATGGAAATAGCTAAAGAAAACTAGTCTAGCTGTTTCAACACTAGTTAGACTTCTAATCTTTTTTATGGCATATGCTGCAGAACTATGTCTGCTTGCTGGTTTTGATATATGGGGGCTCCATTAAAGCTTCGCATCTAGTGTGATTCCAATAAAAATGGTGGTATCTACAAGACTCAGTTTCTCCCCATTTAAAATTACATTAGTATTTAATTGTTTGACATTTGGAGTCATAAATTTCATACATTTCGTTTTAGTGCCATTTAAATGCAAATTATTATTATTGAACCAATTTACTAATTTAAACATAGCATTATTTACTTCGTCATATTTTAGCAATTATCGACTTAATTTGAAAATTAAAGAAGTGTCATCTGCAAATAATACTATGTCATGGTTATCTTCTACTATGTAAGGTAAATCATTAATGTATACAAGAAACAGAAAGGGGCCAAGAATTGAGCCTTGAGGCACGCCCATCTGTACCATCGACCCGGAAGAACTCATACTGTTAATGACAACTTTTTGCGTTCTCTTACTTTAATATGAAATAATTACTTTAAGAGCATCACTTCTTACACCGTATTGTTGAAGTTTCCTGATTAATGTTTCATGGTGAACACAATCGAATGTTTTTGATAGGTCACAAAATATATTCAAAGCATCCTGTGAATTCTACCATGCATTAAATATATATTTAATCAGCTCAACACCGGCATCAGTTGTCGAGCGACCCCTTGTGAAACCAAATTGATTTTTATGAAGTAAATTATTTATATTAAAGAAATTTAACATTTGATCAAGAATAATTTTTTCAATAATCTTACTAAGTGTTGGTAGTACAGAAATAGGTCTACAATTGTCGGGGTCTAATGTACTACCAGATTTAAATAAAGGTATTACTTTACTATATACTTCATTAAATCAGGAAACACACCAGATTCGATACTAGTATTAAAAATAATAGCTAAATGAGGCGCGATTGTATCTATTATAGACGCAATAACTTTAACGGAAATCCCCCACAGATCCGCAGTTTTCTTTACATCAATAGTTTTAAAATATTTTACAATATCTTTCGATAATACTTTATGAAAGGCGTGAGTATTGTATTGTATTTGTACTTCAATTTTATTTATCTGTATAGATTCGTATTGAAGTTGCTTTTTATCGAATCTCTTTATTCGAACAAACTCAAAGTTGTAGTGCAGATAGTCAGTGGATGCTGGTGGTAAAAGATCGATTTTCGTGACGGTTATGGGAGGTATATGTTCTGCTATGTTCAGCAATGGATTTTGAAAGTCTATATTAATGATGATGATGATGATGATAAATCTTGAAATCATTAAATAATACCCGCCAAATATAAAAGTAACTATTTTTTACCAGATTTTATCGAGTATATTCACATATTTTATATGCCCGAAGTTTTGAGTACTTTGCAGTGCCCGTGGTCACGATTAATGTTTGTTCCGATCTTAGTAATAAGCTCTTAGACTGAATTTAGCCGTCGTCAGCCATGACATTGGGACGTCGAACAGTCCATACCATGTCCACAGATTACCTCGTAGTGGGTTTTTTACTATAATTGATACGCCATTTTGCCATAATGTTTTTGTTGTTGTTGTTATCAGAAAGATGCTACTGCCCATTATTTGTTTCGATTTCCCTCTGTCGCCTCATACGACACCTACGGGAGGATATAGGGTAGCAGATATTGTTACGCCACTACACGATCAAAGTGACCATGGGTGGATAAAATACCCTAAACGTCGGAAATATAAAATTAATATATAATAAAGTCCCCAAAAATTAGTTTCGTTTAAAGGTGTTCGCGTAAACATAAAAGACCATTATTACCCACCAGTATACCTAGCTATAGAAAAAGTTATAAGAGAGGTTTTGAGAATTCTTGTCAATGCGTTCGGGTAATTTAATAACAGCGGGATCCACCCTCTCGATAAGAGCTATCGATTGACATTACTTCCTTTAAAACTGGTGAAATGTTCCAGTATTCGAAGTTATACAAACTTGCAATCGGCGCGAAAATCGCGTGGCTTATAGCTACCTACTAGCGTTACCATGATTTCCAGGCTTGAGTATATTTAAAAATCCCTTTTTGTAGAATATGGTAACAAACAAGCACGCGACCTGATGTTAAGTAGATTCTGTGGTCCAATGAGTTCTACATTAATACTCGATTAAAAATCAGAATGAAGATGTGTTGTCACCCCTGAGGACTAAGATAGAATGCCTCGTTTTAAGTAAAAAGGGTTTCCGGTTCTCTAGCATTACCATACGAAACACAGCAGCATTAAGCAGCTATTTCACGTTGGTATTCTGTGAGAGCGTGATCCTCCATTTATGTTACAACCATAACATATCTGCAGCGTGGCTCGTGACCACACGCAATGTCTTTGTGAGCCAAGTCAAGGGTACAGCTACTCCTCCTTTTACGTTAAATTGTATGTTATCAGTCTATACACAGCATTAGTCTTCAGAGGTGACATTTATAATTAAGTTGGTTGTAGGAGTCTATGGGTTATAGTATCTAGTTAGAGGTCGCGCAGAAAGGCGTACCTTGGCTTTTTGGTGCGCTTAACCTGAAAAGAAAAAGTGAAAAGTGAAGTCCTCCCCCGATCAGGGGCTGCCATGGGGTGGCTAGCAATGGCTAACCTAGGCCCCTGGATATGTGCGAAAGCGTTATTATGCTAATATGCGACGAATGTGGACACCATGGGGTTATAGTCGGTGCGAGTCCGACATAACTCGACGTTGCCTCCGCGAGGCGGGTGTGTGTAGCCATTTCTCCATGGAAAAATATAATAAAAAGAGACAATGGTAGCCACTTACAGGCACTTGGACTGTAAGTTGTTTTACTTAAATTTTAATATTAAAAAAATATTTTAAAAAATGTCTACAACAAACCTTTTCAAGCAGTATTCATTGTATTCGCGACTTACACAATCTGCGACTCAATGTAGGTCCTAGTCCTATGGACTCACTGGGCCAATCACACGTAGCTTTTAGACGTAAAAGAGTAAAATACCAAAAAAAGTTCAGGCATCAAAAATAGTCCACGTTGCCATCTACCAATCGATGAATAGCGACAGCGTGTATGATGTTAAATGAAAGGGAATTTTTTATGGAAGAGAAAGGCAAATAAGCATGCGACTCGCCTGATGGAAAGTTACTTCTACCGTCCGTGAACTTCTACAATACCATAAGAAATGCGGGTGCGTTGCGGGCCTTTAAAAGTAGTAGGTAGGCTCCTTTTTAATGGTCTTAGTATATTATCTGCTCATCTTGAAAACCCTGTGTATCCAATGAGGCTAATCCGTCCAGTCCATGGCTTATACCACCTGGGGGTAAGTGGCAATAAAGCCATGAGTAGCAAATCACACTGTCCTAACTCAATAATTGTTTGATGTTTTTAAGATTTGCAACTCTACTAAAGGTAGAATGTCACTCTAATTTTCATTCAAATAGAAGTACTTCATTCACGTTATCACTATCACCACAGACCACCGAGCCAACTGCTGAACTTAGGCCTTCCACATATTGCCACAAAGTACAGTCCTGAACTACCTACACCCATAAACTGCCCGCGTGTCATCACTCCAATTAGTGGGAGGTCATCCAACACAGTGCTTGCTACGAGGCTGTAGCTCGAAAAATGAAATGAAATATTATATTTATTACTTCGAAGCAAGAAAACATATTTAATTTGTCGAATGTCACTTTTTAAAACCTGCTCAATCTACTACCGTTTTGAAATGAGGTTTCTGTGACCGGAGAAAAGAAACGGCAAATGAAACTCCGCAGGTATTCTTTTTTGTCATTTTTTGAAAAGTCAATATTACAGAGCATATTTTTATACTGAATGGAAAATGAAAACATGACACAATGACATTGGTTATTGAAGCATGTTCTATGATGTACTCAAAATAGACGATTAAAATAATTTGAGTTTATTATTATATAGAGAACGAGAACAGACCGGCAAGCTTTTCTGCCCTAACAATTGTGAGTTCTTCGGAATTTATGGCCGATTCATTACCTCTTCAGCTTACTGAACTGTTGGACTAAATCAGTTACTTTTGATGTTAGCAATAATTTGTTATTTTATAAAATATTTCATCGTAATTTCTAAAAGTTTTATCGGTGAACTTTTGGACGAAGATTCATTCTATCGCGGACTGTAACTTGTACATCGTCGACGAATGCCACACTGGGAGAAAATAAGAATGTTTGTGTTGGACAAACTTCTGTTATATTTTTTGTACGTGGTAGTGCCACTCTGCAGCTATATTATGTTTGTCAGCTAAAAATGAATCGGCTCGACCCATTCGTAATATATAATTTAGGTTAGGTTTTATTGGTGATGACGCTGCAGCAACATTAGTTGCAGTACGAATGGGTCGGCTCGACCGGGGAAGGACCACGCTCTCACAGAATACCAGCTTAAAATAGCAGCTTCATGCTGCTGTGTTTCGTATGATGAGTGTAGAGAACTGGAGACCCTTTTTACTGGAAAGTAGGCATTGCATCTTAATTCTCATGGCTGACAACGCATCTGCGTTTTAATTCGCAAACGAGGATAGACGTAGATGTCTATGGGCCACAGTAGCCACTTACCATCAGGTGGACTGTGTGCTCGCTTGTCACCCTTATCCTATAAAAAAGGCACGGCCACGAAGAGGGGGTCTGTTGTACAGGTGAATTTGGAAGCCGCGGTACAAGCAGAAGGGGTAGGAGTTGTCTTCTCCTGATGATGGGCCGCCAGCGATATGGCCAGCACTAGCAGGGCCGCGGATGTGTGCGAAAATAGCGGCTCTCGGGGTTTTGCCAAACACCATGGGTTTTAGTCAGTGCATGTCCGACGATTGTTTACATATTTAATCCTTGCAACGTCCAAATCAATTAAACGTAAACTACGCACGTAAGCAAAAAAAATCGACTCAGGACACATGCTCGGGGTTAAAAGTCTATACCAAAAAATCTGAAGCTTTCATTCTATTTCTGATTTTAACACCTTTTAGTTTTAGCTTTAAAATGAGTGGCCTTGTTGGTTTTTTTAACTTAGATTTCGTAAGGAAAAAATTTTCCTTACCAAATCTAAAAATAGAGTCATAAACAATGAAACAAGGTGATAATTAACAGTAAAGATAATTTTAGCTTAATTTCGTCAAATATTAATTTAATTAAAATTAACTTATCAATATTTAATGCCGCTCCCCCCTGACCCTAATAACAGCTTCCAATGTCTTCTTCAGAGATCGATTAAGTTTCTTTACCCGATCAGCAAGGAAACTGGTAATCCATTAGCACAATTTCTCGGGAAGCCCATAGCAAGAATGCTTCGAAAGAAGCGCTTTGTGCCAGACCCGATCGAAGGCCTTCGCTATGTCCAAACTAACGGCCAATGCCTCCCCCTTGGACTCTAATGCCTCTGCCCATCTATGAGTTAAGTAGACTAGAAGATCACCAGCTGATCGACCCCGACGAAAATCGTACTGGCGGTCACTAATCAGCTGGTGATCCTCAAGGTATCTCATGAGCTGGCAGTTTATAATGGATTCCATTATTTTGGATAACAAGGAGGTGATGGCAATAGGCCTATAGTTGGACGGGTCTGAGCGGTCGCCTTTTTTAGGGATCGGGTGGACCAAAGCTGTTTTCCATGAATCCGAGACAACGCCCTTGGGAGTAGGAGTACCGGAAAAGACGCATTAAAACCAGTGCCAACTCCTGAGCACACGTTTTCAGCACAATGGGAGGGATTCCATCGGGCCCACTCAATTTGCTGACGTCCAGGGAAAAGAGTGCTTTGCGAACCGAGCGCTGTTTAAGTCGCACATCCGGCATGGAGCACTCACATCGCGGGATGGTCGGCGGTGTGTTCCCCCCCCCCCCCCCCCCCGTCATCTAAAGTCGAGTTGGACGCAAAGAGAGAGCTTAACAGATCGACTTTCTCCTTTGCGGCATGGGCCAGTGAGTCGTCCTCTCTGTGCAGAGATGAAGAGATGGCTGACATAAGTTCCCTTGGACAGCCTTGGTGAGAGACCAGAATGCACGGGTTTCCGAAGGATTGCGAACTAGCTTCTCGCCAATTCTGCCGATGTGCTCGAACCTTGCCTTGGCAATGACGCTTTTGAAGGACCTGGAGGCGGAATTATACTTCTTTTTAAGTGCGCTGGTGTTTACATCCCGAGACGTTGATGCGTCAGCCCAGGCCCGGTAGCACTCCTGCTTATAGCGTGATGCTATTTTACAGGAGCGACCAAATTGCCATACGTGCCTTCTTTGACACATTCTGACTCTTCATAATAGCTTGTAGAGCCCCTTTTACTCTATTTCCTGCGTTTACTCGTCGTTCTATATCCTTGTCATATTTACCATCCCTGCTAAATAAACATCCCAAATATACAAACTTATCCACTTGCTCAATCAACTCCCCTTCTATTATTATTTCACATAACGTTTTACTTTCTTCTCTTTCAAAAACCATCTTTTAATAACCAGTTCATTAAATTAATCATCATTTTCAACTCGGCCGCCGACGATGCAAATATGACTTGATCATCGGCGTACAAAAGGCATTTGACAGTTAACTCACCCATTCTCAACCCACATTCTTCAACTTTCAAAGTTTGCAAACAACTGTCCATAAATAGGTTAAACAACCACGGAGAAGCTACACAACCCTGTCTGACACCTTTTTGAATGCCAAACCAGTCCGAGTAGGCCCCGTTGATTCTGACACAAGCACTAGAGTCCCTATAAAGAGACTTTAATGCCTGTATCAGACCAGCGCTCAACCCAAATGAGGTCAGTGTTTACCATAACACGTTCCTGTTCACTCTGTCTTAAGCCTTTTCCAAGTCCATGAACGTACAAAAATCTTTCTGGTTTTTGGCCAAAAATTTCTCCGCAATTATGCGCATGGAAAAGACTTGATCTGTACACCCCATCCCCTTTCTAAATCTAGCTTGCAGATCCCAAATTTTTCCATCAGTTTCTTCCATAACTCTTTCAATTAACACCTTAGCATACAGTTTACCCACAATGCTAAGCAAGCTGATACCACGGTAGTTTTTACAGTCCTGCTGCGACCCCTTTCCCTTATGTATTGGGACTATAACGACTTTGCACCAGTCTTCCGGTACCCGCTTCAGTTCCCAACATAAATTAAACAAGGTGTACAGCAGGCCTGCAACCACACCCTCTCCAGCCCTTAGCATTTCGAGTGATACTCTATCATATTCGACTGCCTTACCTGCTTTCATGCTTTTCATTGCTTTCACTATTTCATCTACACTTATCTCTCTACCTCTCTCCACTTCTTTCGGAATTTTTATTTCACTTACTTCAGACGACTCTTCACTCTTAAACACGCTTTCAAAGTATTCCTTCCATCTCTTTAAATTCGAAACTTCATCATTCAGCATGCAGCCATTCTCGTCTTGTAAAGCATTCATTCTAGGCTGTTTTGAATTTCCCCTGGCAGTTCTTACGAGCTTCCAGAACATTTTAATATTTGCCTGAAAGTTATCAGATATTCTTCTATCATTCTTATGTATACTTTCTTGTTTTTTTCTTTCAACTACTTCTTTTACTCTCTTATTTATACGTTTAAAGTCTGCCATATGTATGGCAGAAGAAACATGAAAGCAGAATAAATGCAGTTGAGATGAGAGCATTAAGAAGTATGATAGGAGTTAAACTGAGTGACAGGATGAGAAATAGTGAGATAAGGAAACGTTGTGGTCTGAAAGAAGATGTAGTGACAAAAATTGAGAAAGGTATGTTGAGATGGTTTGGCCACGTCGAGAGAATGAATGAAGAACGATTGACGAAAAAAGTGTATAAGGCGAGTGTGAATGAAAGTGTTGGAAGGGGTAGACCTAGGCGGACATTTCTAGACCAAATTAGGGACGTCTTGAAAAAAGGCCAGGTTAAGAGTACCCTAAACCATAGAGCATGTATGAAGGGAATAATGAAAGTGGACGAAGCGAAACAAGTATGTAAGGATCGTAGCAAGTGGAAAGAAGTGGTCTCTGCCTACCCCTACGGGAAAGAGGCGTGATTATATGTATGTATGTAAAGTCTGCCTTTTTTCTTTCAATTTCATCATTCATACCGCCAGAATTACCAGCTTTGGTTGCTAGTAAATCTAGCCATGACCTCTTTTTTGCTTCAACTTCCATCCGTACCTCATCGTTCCGTACTTCATTCGTTCTCTTACTTGTACCACATACTTCGGCCGCTGTATCCACCAAAACTTTCTTAATATTATTCCATACATTCTTCAAGTCTAAATCATTCATACAAAATTCATTCAACACACTTATATTTTCCCTCAGTCTGCATTTATACTTCTCTTTCACACCTTCATCTTGTAACCTTTCTATTCTTATACGCTGTAACGCAGTGGTAGACACAGATGTCCGATGCCGCCAACGCTTGACTAGACCATTAATTCGGCATAAGACCAAGTAATGATGTAAAAGCAAGTAAGGACCCCCGGTAAACCCTATACCTACCTATATATATATATATATATATATATATATATATATATATATATATATACATATATATGCTGCCCTAACTCCCATAAGTTTATCTCTGCTTAGCCTTATGGTTAACTGGGAGAGAATGCCTTGACTGGGGGAGAGTGACCCATAGACATCAACAATTATCCTCGTTTGGGAATCAAAATGCAGATGCGTTGTCACCCGTGTGGTGACAATGCATTTAACGACGATCAACGCATTAAGATGGAATGCCTCTTTTCCAGTAAAATGGGTCTCCGGGTTCTTTACACTCACCATACGAAACACAGCAGTGTTAAACTTCTATTTTACGCTGGTATTCTGTAAGAGCGTGGTCTGTCCCCGGTTGAGTCGACCCATTCGTGTTACAGCTATACTAGTAATATATCTGCAACATTGCCGGCAGCCGAAAAGCTTTCTATCACAAGGCTTATAAGATAAGTGGTTCAATCAGTGACTATAAAAACTTTTCTTACTATTGCTCAATAGTAAAAAATAAATTTAAACCGCATACTGTAACTATCAAAATAGTATCGAAATGCTATTTGTTAATGAACCAAGGTCCTTTTGGAATTTCATAAATAACAAGCGCTCGAAGCGCAGTAAAACTCCGATACTCGTATAGTTAAAAATGGAGTTCCGTTGTTTGAGTTTGCTGATTACTTGCAAACAGTTTACGAAGATGCAGTTTCGCAACTGGATGCGCTCCGATGCGCAAACGGCGTCTGTATGCGTACGGCGGGTGCACGTAGGACAGTTGTCTATTAGCGACTTGCGTGGCTGCAGCAGGTCTGCCCTGGTGAGACTTAAGCCCAAACGGTCGGTAGGTCCAGACGGTGTGCCCCCTTATATTGTTAATGACTGTAGGATGATACTAGTCTCTTCTACAATTTTTCAATATATGTTTACGTGATCGCTCGTATCCTGACGGCTGAAAACTGACTAGGGTAACTTCGGTTCCGAAGGGTGCTCTAAGCTCAGATGTTAGTGGATACAGACTTTTAGCGGTACTGTCAGCGAGTGCCAGTCAGCAATGTGTTCCTGCATTTACTAGTAGGTTCACGTACAATTTAACCATGCACAGCGTGGTTTTGTACGGGCCGCAGCACATATCCCAAGTTGATGGCTTAATTAATCACTTAGCACCAGCTCTTGATTCAGAAGCCGGTGCCCAGCTGGACTTAGCCTATTTCAACTTTAGGAAGGCTTTCTATAGTATGAACAATACATCTTGTTGAGAAAATCGCAATGGCTGGTTTCACTCCAGACCTCTTGCAGTTATTTTCTAGTTATTTAGGGAACCGAAGGCAATTCGTGGACTTCGCTGGCTACACCTCAAAATCGTATCGAACCCTTACAGGGGTCGGTCAAGGGAGTAATTTTGATCCGTTAGAATTTATCATTATGATAAATGATCTTCCAGAGGTGGTGAGAGACGTGGCTTGTTTAATCTTTGCGGTTGATCTCAAATTATTTCTAAGGATTACCAACAAGTTTGATTGCGACTGCTTACAATGCGATATTGATCGGGTGTTGGAGTTGGTAGAATAAATTGCTGTTTAATATATCAAAATGAAATGTGATGTCTTTCACACGCTCGAGAACACCGATACATTTCAACTACCTCATGGAAGGGGATGTTATCAATGGCGTTGTCTGTATACGTGATCTTGACGTCTTATTTACCGTGGACGTGACGTTTCGTACTCATATTGTACAGGTGTGTAAAAGGTCTTTAAAAACCTGGGCTTCATAATGCGTGAAACGCATGACTTCTTTAATACTGCCGCCGTGAAGTCATTATATAATTATTTAGTAAGAAGTAATCTAGAAACCAGTGCTTTCATTCGGAGTCCTTATGAAACGAAGTATAACCTTATGCTGGAGAAAATACAAAATAAGTTTACCCGGTACCACTATTTATAACAATACGGGGTGTCCAATATCCAAACCTTTTTGTAATAGGAATGTCCTTTTTGTAATATTATAAGTTGGAGTTTAAACAGAACTTTGCGCTGCTCAAGTACATATTCTTGATCTTACGTTGTAGATTAAACAATCCGGAAACATTGCGGTTCCTCGTGCCTAAACCTAGGCTGTGACAGGGGCTGGGGATGGTTGCTGGACCTACCAGTTGCTCGTGCAAATATTATAAAGTACGCACCAGTTGTTTTTGCAGCTAGAATACTTAATATCGTAGCACGATGTCTTAACGATTAGACATATTTAATTGTACATTGGCGAAATTCGAGAGGGTGACATTAAAATATTTGTCTTTTTTACATTAGTGGTATTGTTGCATTAGGCTACACTCCTGTAATAATAATTGTGAGTTAGTGAATACATAAATAAATAAGTTCTAACTTAGCAGAAAATCACACTAATCTCTGAACCTTGCGATCGGCATTGAATTATAATAAGTGCCCCGCTGCCTTTTACAAATTGGTTTAGTACTTTTAGTATAGCACAGGCCGATAGAAAAGTTTAAGTTTTGAAAGTTCTTAATACTTGAGCTGACATTTTAATCTTAAAATTTAGGATTATACAAATGAAGAAGTATAATATTGGAAGGGATTAAGAAAAGGCGAAATTTATCGACACTTCATTATTGGTGTATTTTTAAACAGCCGCTCTCCTCATTAACTTGAAATAAGCTAACATTATTTTATATTGACGAATAGAAATTTGAAATTGCTTATTTTAAATATTAAACTAAAAATTTTTTATAAGTGGTAACTTGACGCTACATCTATGTATGTTGTGATCATAGAACGAATGTGTCGGCTCGGCCAGGGAAGAAACACCGTCTCACAGAATATTAGCGTAAAATAGCAGCTTAATGCTACTGTGTTTTGTTATTGACTGAAGAGAACCGGAGACCCTTTTTACTGGAATTGGGCATTCCATCTTATTTTTCACGATTGACAACGCATCTGCAGTGTTTAATTAACCGAGAATAGATGTAGATATTTATGGGCCACAGCATCCACTTACCATCATGTGGATTTTGTGTTCACTTATCACCCTTTTTAAATAACAATAATAAACTTTAAAAGAATGGATATCTAAATATATTGAGAATAAGTTCAGTTTATCCTACTTTAAGAGAAAGAGAATACATGCGGATTATCTTTAGACGTAACTTCTCCGGTCACATGGACCTCGTTTCGAAACGGTTGTAATAAATTTGACAAGATGATATTAGACAATTTGACAAACGAAATTGAAATTGTCTCACAAGGAGTTTATTGGTCATAGTCTCCACGCTTTGCAAGCGATATTTTTTCAAATCCTTTTTTTATTTAGAGATTAAGCGTAACGAGCCAGCGCACAGTCCATATAACGGAAATTGGATGCTGTGGTCCACAGACATTCAGAAGCAGATTCGTTTTCACACCTGAGAAATAAGATTGAATGCATTGTTACCAGAAATTATTCTATTGTTTTACGCTAGTAATATGAGAGCGTGGGCTCCCCCGGTCGAGCCGACACATTCCTGATGTTGTCATAGTATAGCTGTAGCGTGGCTCTACCACATTAAATAGGTTGTTATTAGGAGCATACTGCTGTCTATATCTTGGTTGGTTTTCATCTGTCGCTTCCTATTATTCTTCCTCTACACGGCCAAGTTTATTTTTTACGTCAAAGAAAGATATATTTTATTTAATTTTGTCGTTCAAATAAGAGGATGAAATGAACGGCGGAATGAAAATTCGGAAAGCTGAATATTCATTGAGTTTTATTTTGACATTCTAAGTAATTCGTGTCTTAGAGACAAAAGATTCAAGTTTAAAGTTCTCTCTAAATTTGGTGTTCCGACTGGCTCGGTTTATGGTCCGGTTGGATATATAACGCATGTAAATAGTATGTCTAATGTTATAAAAAATTTAGATCGTATATATATGCTGACGATACATACATATTATATAGCGATACGAACCAGAACACAATACAGGAAGTAATGCAAAACGACTTCGACAATGTAGTTTGTTGGGCCCATGACAATGGGATAATAATCAATATAGATAAAACAAAATGTATGTCTATTCTATCTCCCTACATTAAAAATAAATTTATTGTTATAAAAATAATAGGACACACATACGAATGCCTGCATCAAAATAAAATTAATTGTAAATATCCTAACCTCCAAACTGTGTCTTCCTATAAATACTTAGGAGTAAATGTAGTTAGTCATTTTGGATGGAACATTCATGTAGATTCAGTATGTAACAAATTAAGATCAATTTACTGTAAATTACAAAATTTAAAGTTTATAATACCCAGAAGTATTATGTACGTACTTTATTACGCATTAGTTGATGCAGTAATATCTTACGGGTTGGGCGCGTATGGTCTCACTTTTCCTGTTCACCTAAATAAAATTAAATATTTGCAAATGAGAATTATAAAATTGTTAGTAGATAAAAAAACCATAAACTCAACTAATGAAGATTATAATAAACTCTTTAAAATATGTGGTGGTATTGCCTATAGAATTACAAGTCAAAATGTCTATCTTAATTGAACAATATAACAATGTTGAATATAAACAGGAAAGAGAGTATACGTAATGATTTCTTATATTTATGCGAACACTACACATTGAATAAAACTGTTTTTTACGTATTTTATCGCGTTTATTTTATTATTTTTATTCCCGACGTTTCGAGTGCTTTACAGCACCCCAGGGGCACGGGAGGGACTGAGATGTTTGACGTCCCGATGTCACAGTTAGCCCTTCCGTTTTTTAAATATTAATTTTTGGTTCGATTTACGCAGAATGAACTTACAGTATCCTGAAGTCTTGCAGTGTTATGCTTGGGTTTGGATTTAATTTTGTTAATTTTAAAATCCCAAGCAGATGGCAGCACCCATCCATCTTCTATATTGAAATTAGGATGTTTTTTAAATTCCATAGCCTCGCGTATCATCCTTGGTAGGAATCGGTGTTCCTTTGCAAGGATTTGTGGTCTATCAAATCTGATGTAATGGCGGAGACGATCTTGAACATGTTCACAGACTGTAGACTTCCCAGAGCGTCGGTGCTTCACGTCAGCTATATGTTCTTTCACGCGGGTTTAAATGGATCTTTTTGTTTGTCCTATGTAAGAGAGACCACATTCGCAATCAAGCTTGTACACTCCTGCATCTTGTAGAGGGATATTACACTTGACGGATGGTAAAAATTGACTAATCTTCTTTGGCGGCTTGAAGTATGTTTTAATAGAAGCTCGCTTCAAGATGTAGCCAACCTTGTCTGTGACTCCTCTGACATAGGGTAGTACAGCAGGCACACGCTCGACTGTGGTCGGCTTCACTCGGTCACTGTGACGTAGGCGCGGGATCCGAAGCTTGTTGTCTTGCAATACTTGCTCGACGTACTGAAGCTCGCCGGCCAGATGTTTTCTGTCACAGATCCCTCGTGCTCTCTGAAACAAAGTTTTTGCCACGGTAGCTAACTGTGATGGATGATGGTGCGATTTACCATTTAAATATCGGTTAGTATGGGTCTTTTTTCTATACACAGTATGACCAATAGTGTTATCAGGATTTTGGATGAGTAAAACATCTAGGAAAGCTAAAGAATTGTTTGCCTCTAACTCCATTGTGAATTTTATTAAAGAGTTTATGGAATTAAGGTGGTCTAAAAATGCAGTTACTTTGTCAGATGGTAAAATTGTGAAAGTGTCGTCTACATACCGCTTGTAGAATCTTGGATTTACAGGAGCAGTAAGAAGGGATTTCTCCTCAAAGTCCTCCATGAATATGTCGGCGACTATCGGAGATACAGGTGAGCCCATCGCCACTCCATCTACTTGCTTGCAAAACTCCTCCTTTCACAATAGATAGCCAGATGTAAGGCAGTGTTTGAGTAATACTGCATATTCTGTAGGCATGTTGTATTCTTCTAGCTTCCTGGTTACAATTGAGATGCAGTCTTCAATAGATAAGCATGTAAATAGTGACTCAACATCAAAACTGACCATAGTTTCATTCTCAGCAAGATGTAGGTATTCTATCTCACTAACAAAATGGTACGAATCCTTTGTGTGTGCTCTATTTTGTCCTCTCAGTGGTGACAGAATTTTTGCCAGGTGTTGAGCCAACTTATATGTTGGTGAATCGATTTGGCTCACTATGGGACGTAGTAGAGCGTTTAGTTTCAGTATTTTCGGTAACCCATATAACCTCGGTGCTTTAGTACACGGTGGTATTATCGAGTTTACGTCGAGATTTAATTTTTCGGAGTAATTCTTTATTAGATCGCTAGTTGTTTTAAGCACATTGGTTGTAGGGTCTGTTTTGACCTTTTTGTACGCACTTTCGCCTGATAAAAGTTATTGTATTTTCAAATTATAATCTGACGTATCCATTATTACCATAGCATTTCCTTTATCTGCACGGAGAATCGTGAGTTCTGGTCTGTTGCGTAAGTTGTACAACGCTTTAATCTCGTCTTTGGGGAGATTTAGTTTCGGCACTGAACAACGACGTAATAAGGACGAAATGTCTTGACGTATGGCCTCAACATCTTCCTTTCCCACATTGTTTTTAAACAGACAATCCTCAACGTTGCAGATAATTTCCTCGTACGGAATTTCTTTCGGTGTTATTGCGAAATTCAGGCCCTTAGATAATACTTTTAATGTAGGTTCGTCCAGTGTATGTTGTGACAGATTATAGACCGTGCGTTGTTTATTGTTTGTGTCTGTGGTCAACGGTTGTGTATCGTTTCTACGTTGACATGGATGTTTGGCACTTGATTTGATCTTAATTTTTGGTCTTTCTTTATTTGTTTATTTTTGCATTCATTATATTTAGCTTTTTATGAATGCAAAAATACTTACCTATACTACAAATACAGCTGCAACATGGCTCTACCACTTGAAGTAATTGGTGATTGATGAACTCGCAATTCTCAAGACACCCGTGTAACATCTCAGGGAAGAAGAAGTGTCTGAAAACCAGCGCATCATGCGATCTTAGTCCCATGTAAGCAAAAGCTAAGACAGCTCCGAAGGTTTCATTCAAATACGCGTGTGTTTTTATGTACTTTTTGAAAAACTTTTCTAGTCACAGCAACGCGTGGTTGGGTATAGCTAGCATAAAATAAAATGAAAGTGGCTTCTAAAAATTCTTCATAAAAATGTAATAACTAAAATTTCCCCTATTAACTGCGCTACAAAATTTAAAATCAAACTATATATTTAGCGTAAAGGTTTATTTCAAATTGAAGTTATAGTTTCACGAAATGAAGTTAACGCAAGGGTGAGTTTTAGGTCCCCATTTGTAATTGTTATAAGACAATCTGCTTTTGAATTCGGTGAATCACTATTTAGTGATTAGTAAGTTTCGGCTTCTGGATAATTTAACTCTTGTTCTAAAGTTACATTTGTGTCTGTTTCACAAAACTGTTTTGGACATGTTTAAACTGAATTGAGCGTAGAAATTTATTTCGTATTTAATTCTAATAAAGTTTTCTCATTGTTTGTTTGTATTCTAACCCTTAATTTTTCGAACCATAATTGTTTTAGACATTTAAGAACGTTTTGAAATATTTGTAAATACAAGAAAAGCTGTACTGAAGCTGTACTAAGCCAATTCAAACAATCACCTAAAAATGAGTTTTATTCCTTCTGGATCTGTTTATGTGACTTTTCAGATGAAAAATATTATTAACTAAAACAAGGCAAGTTATGAATATTCCAGTTTATATAACAATGGTCAGACTTAGCTTTAGCGCTGTGTATAAAATGAATACCTACTCACATTCCTTATTTTATTACTGTTGGTATAAATTCTTAAGAAATAGCGGAATAACTTACTTATTATATACTATACATATACAATAGTATGTAAAGAATCATATTATATGTTATATTTTCTATGACAAACGAAAAAATAGTACTATATCTGTAGCCTATAGATAGCTTCATCAGTCCTCAATTAAAAATAATAATACAGGCGTTGTCACCCACTCGTGTCTCCGGTATTCGTAACTCACTATCAACTCAGTAGCATTATGTTGCTATTTCACTGTTTTCCTCTATCTAGGTGCGACCCGTCGCTAGTTGAGTTGACTTTTTTTTTATAGGATAAGGGTAACAAACGAGCACACAGTCCACCTGATGGTAAGTGGTTGCTGTGGCCCATAGAAATCTACATCTATCCTCGTTTGCGAATCAAAATGCAGATACGTTGTCACCCGTGAGGACTAAGATGGAATGCCTCATTTACAGTAAAAAGGGCTTGACTCATTTATTTATTTATTTCAAAACTTAAATGTTACGGCTTAAAGTTAATGGTACATAGGGCAGATTTAATGTGCCATGTGGCATTCTCTACCAGTCAATCCCGGGTGCCAAAGAGATTTGTGAATTCAACACACTGACCCATTCATTGGTCCTGCAACCAGATTGCTGCAGCGTATCCCTACAACGTATATTAGTATTATATAAAATATTTTAGTACAAGAAGTGAAGCATTCGCTCTTCGCAAATTCTTCTTCAATTACAAATTATAACAGTTTCAACAATATTGTTATGTGATTAATAATTCTCTCATTTTAATTTATGTAAGTCCAAATTAAGGTAACATTCAAGCCCAGGTAAATTAACTTATAGAAATGTTCACAGGAATGAACGCTGTAAGGATTTAATGGCGCGGATTAAAATCAACTTTGTCTCATAACAAAGAGCGATTAAAATGATTTAGTGGAGATGTTACATTGTTCGTTATTGTTGAGTGTTTTATTTCTTAGCGTACTTGAGGAATTCATTTTATAACCGCAGCTAATCTTATTGGGATCGTAATTCATGACATTCCTTGGGGAAGGCCTATGTTCAGGATTTGTGAAGGGCCTATATAGTTGATGATGTTTATATGATCTCGTATGTGTCGCAATTCGCGACTATGGGAAATGCCGTAAAAACCTTATGACTTCCGCTAGATGGCGCTATAACCAATTCGTTTACGCCTAACTTTAAATACCAAGAGCGTTAACGGGTAGCACCGTTAAATATGGTAGAACTTTTTAGGTGGTAGAGCCACGCCACAGCCATATTTTGCTTTTTTACGATCACGCTGTCACAGAATACCAGAGTGAAACGGCAACTTGATGCTGTGTTCTGTATAGTGAGTGTAGAGAAACGGAGATGCTTTTAACTGGAAGCGAGGCATTCCATCTTACTCCTCAGGGTCAACAACGCATCTGCATTTTGATTCTTAATCGAGGACAGATGAATTTTTTATTGGTGTCAGCAACTACTTACTTTCAGGTGGACTGTGTGTTTGTTTGTCACCCTTAGCCTAAAAAACTTTTTAACTAATCAAATATGGAAAAACCTAACATTAATTCTAACAGCCTATCAAAAGTGCAATGCAGAACATTATTGGAGTGATATTTTTTAAAGTCCCCTCGCTTGGCAGGCAGGCTGCCTGAATCTGCTGGCCATTTCCTGTTTTATTTCCCTCTGTTACCTCTCAAGACACTTACGACATGACTTGGAATTCTCTTACACCGCCACTACAAGACAGACCTTACATAAGTATAAAAAAACTACCATCACAGTTAATACTTCTTTCCTTTTCTTTCAGGTAACTCGAAAATTAAAAACAAAACTCTCAGCCATCTTTTAAATTTGAGAGTCCCCGCTGCCCTTAATAAGGTAATGAAGTAACGTCAATCTATACAATGCGTCCCCGCGATCGTTTTAACAAATAACGTTTGCGAAAGCGACGGGATCGGCCTTTATGAAATTAAATCTCTTCGGAGCTTCCCAGAATTTCACAACCAAAATGAAGCACGGTGTCATAACGACTTGTAATTTAGCCTTTGATAACTTTCGCACTTTTGTTTATTAAACGCCGATCTGTTAAACAACAAACCTATCAAAAGTTTTAGATACGCGTTCAAAGTCTGTTCAGAAGTACTTTATCAAAAAATATGTTTCTCGATATTGAATTATTTCTATCGACTAGTAGATCATTACGTGGTTGGAACATACTTCAGCTATATTATAGTTGTAGTACAATGGGTCAGCTCAGCTGGGGAACGACTACGCTCTCACAGAATACCTGCGTACAATATCAGTTTAATACTGCTGTGTTTTGTATGGTGAGTGTAGAGAACCGGAGATTACTTTTACTGGATACGAGACATTCCATCCTAGTCCTCAGTGGTCCTTACATAAAAAATAAAATTTTTTATAATAGTGAAAACCAACTTTAAAAAATTTCACTTTTAATAGCTTCTGGAGTCTGTTCTAAGGCATAATGTAATGTAGATTTAAAGCTTCCAAATTAGATAATGATTTTTTTTAAATAAATTTAAACTTCAGGAATGATTACACTTACATTTTAATAAAAATGTATCAAAGATAGAAATATAAGGGATGAAGTTTTCAATGTTTATTTAGATGATATTACCCCGGTGGAGTCGACCCGTTCGTGCTACAACCATAATATATACAGCATGGCTCTATCAGGCGCATAAATAATATACAAACATACAAGTCAAACTAATATAAAGCTTTTCACATAATACGAAACGATGCAGTTACTATTAGAAATAAAATTAAACAGTTTTAAAGTAGATTGTTTAAAAATCTAGAATTGCTATATAAAACTTTTCATTTTATTGTTCTCCAAACAAATAACGCTGCATCACTGTGTAATATAAAACATTTTATTTGTTTTTGTTTAATTTTCTACGAAGCGCTCCATCGCGATTCACTCCATTAAAAGATGGAGAAAAATATTTACAGCTCTTGTATTTACATTAGATGAGATGGCAAAAACGCTGGTTCCCGTCAATACAAATTTTATTTTTTTAATCGAATAACAACCATGAGATATGAAAATGGGTGGATACGAAAAGAAGGAGTCCTTAGAAAAGATGGATGAAAGAGTCCATCCATCTTTTTAACCAAATTAAAAAAGAGAAAGGTTTTGATTTCGTCTGTTTAAATTTTTGGGATGAAGTTGCTATGTAACGATTTAGACCACTTTCTAGTTATTACCTTGCACTTGTGATATTCTTTAGTTCACTCAAAAGTGAAATAATTTTAAAGGAATTGAAATCATAATGTCTTTGTTTTGGAAGTAAAGTTTTTAATTTAAAAGAACATGTCTCATGGCTTGTTTATTTTGATATTACATACACACTTCAATTTTACTCTCTCATAACTATAAATGGCTGTCATAATCATAAATGGCTTATGACAGAGTCGACAGGAATGTGTTATGGTAAACACTGAACTCATTTGGGTTGAGCGCTGGTTAGATACAGGCATTAAGGTCTCTTTATAGGGACTCTAGTGCTTGTGTCAGGATTAACGGGGTCTACTCGGACTGGTTTGGCATTCATAAAGGTGCCAGACAGGGATGTGTGGCTTCCCCGCGGCTGTTTAACCTATTTATGGACAGTTGTTTGCAAACTTTGAAACTTGAAGAATCTGGGTTGAGAATGGGTGAGTAGAGTATGAGAGTATGATCAAGTCATATTTGCATCGTCGGCGGCCGAGTTGCAAATGATGGTTACTTTAATGAACTGGTCATTGAAAGAAAGGGGTATGAAAGTGAACGCATTTAAGACGAAAGTAAAGTTTTTTGAAAGAGAAAAAAGTAAAACGTTATGTGAAATAATAATAGAAGGGGAGTTCATTGAGCAAGTGGATAAGTTTGTATATTTGGGATGTTTATTTAGCAGGGATGGTAGATATGATAAGGTTATAGAACGACGAGTGAACGCAGGAAATAGAGTTAATGGGGCTCTACACGCTATTATGAGGAGTCAGAATGTGTCAAATAAGGCACGCATGGCAATTCATAATGCTGTGTTAGTCCCTATTTTAATGTATGGTAGTAAAAGTTGGGTCTAGCAGAAGAAGAAGAATGATAAGAGAAAAGTGTGGTTTGCAAGATGACGTTGTGACAAGGATAAGAAAGGAATGCTTCGGTGGTTTGGTCATGTAGAAAGAATGAACGAGGAAAGTGTGACAAAACAAATTTATGTTGCAGAAGTGAACGCCAGGGTCGGGAAGGGACGCCCGAGATGAAGGTTCGTCGACCAAATTGGCGATACATTAAAAATGGGCCAGATTAGGAGTACCCTTAACCGACGAGCGTGTATGCGTAGATATATGGATGTACAGGAGGCGAGAGAGGTGTGTCAGGATCGCGCCAAATGGAAGTCCGTAGTCTCTGCCTAACCCTCTGGGTGACAGGAAACAGAAACAGAAACAGAAACTTTTTTATTCAATATAGATTATAAATAATACTTATTGAAAGTCACTCTTTTGTATACCTAGTCAGGTCATAAATTTTGTCACATGTTTAATATAAAATATTTGAAACAAGTTTATTTATTATGTAATCATTTATATACCAAAATGAACTTAACAAAACATAGATTCTTTTGATACTAAAGTTTGTTCAAAATGACCTCCATGATTTTGAATACAGGCCTTCAATCTGCGCGGCCAGTCGTCTATCGCAGCACGAACGAGTTCCATGTAAATATCGGCGGCTGCCTTAATCAAGGATGTCTTGAGTAACTCCAAATTGGGATGAGGCTTTGAGCACGCCTTTTCCTCCAAGTGTTGTCATATCTTGTAATCTAACGGATTCAAATCTGATCTGGAGGAGGGCCAGTCTTCGTGCCGGATGAAGTCGATTTCACGCGCAGCCAGCCAGTCTTGTGTGCTCTTCGTTCTATGAGCTGGCACCGAATCTTGTTTGAATACCCAGTGCCTGTTATTGAACATGGTATGAGAAACAGGTTCTACAAGGTTCGTCAGGACTGTATTTTGATACACAACTGCAATCGTTTTTACACCTTTCTCACAAAAAAGTTCCTCTGTTAAGCCCCAATAAGAAACTCCCAACCATACCATGAGCGAGGATGGAAAATTACCTCGTTGGACACGCGGAATACGGTTGCTCGCTTCTTCACTACTGTGTGCGTACACCTTATCATTTTGTTTGTTGTAGCTCTCTTCTACGGTAAAATTTTTTTCATCTGAAAAAAGAATTTCGTGATATTTTGTCCCGCGTACCGCTTCAACAAAGCGCGGCATCTCTTCAGTCTCAGGTCCATTAGATGAGCATTCAAACGATGTCCTGTTTTTTTTTTCGATATGCCCGAAGCCCTAAGTCTTCATTTAACACCCTCTTCACTGTGGTTCTGCTTAACCCCATCTAAAGGGCCAACAGTTTCTGCTTACGTTTGGGATTTCTTTGAATTCGCGCCTTCACAGCTTTTATCACTGCTGGAGTCCTAATAGACCGAGGGCGACCATTTCTTGACCTGTCATCTACACTAGAGTCTTCATTGTTTCGTTTGATGGTACGATAAACGAATCTTTTGGTTATATTCAAATTTTTCAGCATGTCAAAAATTTAAATCGGCGCGTAACCGCAACGATGCAACGCAATAACTACAACACAGTCTTCTTTAAGCGTCCAATCCATATTTAAAAATGAGTAAAATTCTAAAAAGTATACAGTTTTATTTTCATGAACAATTCGAAATTCGAATTTAATAAACTTTTTTGTGGCCAGCATTCTAAAAGAAGAGTTTTTACTGTGTGACAATACTTATGACCTGACTGTGTAATTACCACTGGTTCGAAAATAAAAACCTCTGTCCTGGGAAGAACCAGCAAGAAACCCAGCGGGACTATTTTTTTTAAATAACAGCTTACATTCATGTATGTTACACAAATTAACAACTCAAAAAATTAGAAATAGCTTGGTAGCGATCACCTCATTTCCAGGGGTTATTATCATCTATAAATTCTTTAATAATATAATAACCCTTTTTATACAAACTTAGTTTAATAAAATTTTTGAACTTTGAGCAGGTCAAATTTTGTATTTTTTATCGCCCCAAGAATGAATTACTGACTCGATGGAGTTGCGTAACTGGTACTACTAGCTTGTGTCTGTTCCCAGTATTAACAGAATTAATATCACTTATTTTTGTAAAACTACTTTTATTTTTGTGTACGTACATTACATTTTCATAAATGTATTGAGAGGCCAAAGTTAATATATAATTTTTCCTTAAATTTTTGTCGAAGCGACTCTTTAGGCTTTAAATAATGAATTGCTCTTATGGCCTTCTTCTGTAAAACAAATATAATGTCAGTATCAGCTGCGTGTCCCCATAGCAAAATACCATACGACATTATGCTATGGAAATAGCTAAAGTAAACTAGTCTAGCTGTTTCAACACTAGTTAGACTTCTAATCTTTTTTACGGCATATGCTGCAGGACTAAGTCTGCTTGCTAGTTTTGATATATGGGGGCTCCATTGAAGCTTCGCATCTAGTGTGATTCCAAGAAAAATGGTGGTATCTATAAGACTCAGTTTCTCCTCATTTAAAATTATATTGGTATTTATTTTTTTGACATTTGGAGTCATAAATTTCATACATTTCGTTTTAGTGCAATTTAAATGCAAATTATTAACATTGAACCAATTTACTAATTTAGATATAGCATTATTTACTTCGTCATATTTTAGCACTTGTCGACTTAATTTGAAAATTAAAGAAGTGTCATCTGCAAATAATACTATATCATGGTTATCTCCTACTATGTAAGGTAAATCATTAATGTATACAAGAAAGAGAAAGGGGCCGAGATTTGAGCCTTGCGGCACGCCCATCTGTACCATCGACCCGGAAGAACTCATACTGTTAATGACAACTTTTTGCGTTCTCTTACTTAAAAATGAAATAATTAATTTAAGAGCATCACTTCTTACAACGTAGTGTTGAAGTTTCTTGATTAATGTGTCATGGTGAACACAATCGAAGGCTTTGGATAGGTCACAAAATATACCCAAAGCATCCTGTGAATTCTCCCATGCATTAAATATATATTAAATCAGCTCAACACCGGCATCAGTTGTCGAGCGACCCCTTGTTAAACCAAATTGATTTTTATGAAGTAAATTATTTATATTAAAGAAATTTAACATGTGATCAAGAATAATTTTTTCAAAAATCTTTCTAAGTGTTGGTAGTACAGAAATAGGTCTAAAATTGGCGGGGTCTAATGTACTACCAGATTTAAATAAAGGTATTACTTTACTATATTTCATTAAATCAGGAAACACACCAGATTCGATACTAGTATTAAAAATAATAGCTAAATGAGGCGCGATTGTATATATTATAGACGAAATAACTTTAATGGAAATCCCCCACAGATCCGCAGTTTTCTTAACATCAATAGTTTTAAAATATTTTACAATATCTTTTGATGATACTTTATGAAAGGCGTGAGTATTGTATTGTATTTGGACTTCAATTTTATTTATCTGTATAGATTAGTCAGTTTTTACCATCAGTCAAGTGAAATATTCCTCTACAAGATGCAGGAGTGTACAAGCTTGATTGTGAATGTGGTCTCTCTTATATAGGACAAACTAAAAGATCTATAAAAACCCGTGTTAAAGAACACATAGCTGATGTGAAGAATAGACGCTCCGGGAAGTCTGCGAACACGTACAGGATCGCCCCCGTCACTACATTAGATTTGATAGACCACAAATCTTCGCTAAAGAACACCGATTCCTTCCAAGGATGATTCGCGAGGCTATTGAAATCAAGAAACATCCTAATTTCAATAGAGAAGATGGCTGGGTGCTACCATCTGCTTGGGATCCCATAATTAATAAAATTAAATCTCAACCCAAGCATACAACTGCAAGACTTCATGATACTGTAAGTTCATACTGCGTAGATCGGATCAAAAATTAATAATTTTTAATCTGGAGGTAGCCGTGGTTAACTATGACATTGGGACGTCATACACCTCAGTCCCCCCCGTGACCATGAGTGCTGTAAAGTGCTTGAAATGTCGGGAATGTAAAAAAGTTAATATACGCGATAAAATCCGTAAAATTAGTTTTATTTAAATGTGTAGTGTTCGCGTAAATATAAGAAATAATTTCGTTTAAAGGTGTTCGCGTAAATATAAAAGATCAATGCGTTCGGGTAATTTAATAACAGCGCGATCCACCCTCTCGATAAGGGCTATCGATTGACATTACTTCCTTTAAAACTGGCGAAATGTTCCAGTATTCGAAGTTATACAAACTTGCAATAGGCGCGAAAATCGCGTGGCTTATAGCTACCTACTAGCGTTACCATGATTTCCAGGCTTGAGTCTAGTTAAAAATCCCTTTTTGTAGAATATGGTAACAAACAAGCACGCGACCTGATGGTAAGTAGATTCTGTGGTCCAATGAGATCTACATTAATACTCGATTAAGAATCAGAATGATGATGTGTTGTCACCCCTGAGGAGTAAGATAGAATGCCTCGTTTTCAGTAAAAAGGGTTTCCGGTTCTCTAGAATCACCATACGAAACACAGCAGCATTAAGCAGCTATTTCACGTTGGTATTCTGTGAGAGCGTGATCCTCCATTTATGTTACAACCATAACATATCTGCAGCGTGGCTCGTGACCACACGCAATGTCTTTGTGAGCCCAGTTAAGGGTACAGCTACTCCTCCTTTCACGTTAAATTGTATGTTATCAGTCTATATACAGCATTAGTCTTCAGAGGTGACATCTATAATTAAATTGGTTGTAGGAGTCTATGGGTTGCAGTAACTAGTTAGAGGTCGCGCAGAAAGGCATACCTTGGCTTTTTGGTGCGCTTTACCTGAAAAGAAAAGTGAAGTCCTCCCCCGATCAGGGGCTGCCACGGGGCGGCTAGCAATGGCTAACCTAGGCCCCTGGCTATGTGCGAAAGCGTTATTATGCTAATATGCGACGAATGTGGACACCATGGGGTTATAGTCGGTGCGAGTCCGACATAACCCGACGTTGCCTCCGCGAGGCGGGTGTGTGTGTAGCCATTTCTCCATGGAAAAATATAATAAAAAGAGGCAGTGGTAGCCACTTACCGGCACTTGGACTGTAAGATGTTTACTTAAATTTTAAAATTAAAAAAATATTTTAAAGAAGGTCTACTTGTTGTACCTTTTCAAGCAGTATTCATTGTATTCGCGACTAACACAATCTGCGACTCAATATAGGTCCGTGTCCTATGGACTCACTGGGCCAATCACACGTAACTTTTAGACGTAAAAGAGTAAAATACCAAAAATAGTTCAAGCATCAAAAATAGTCCACGATGCTATCTACCAATCGATGAATAGTGACAGCGTGTATGATGTTAAATGAAAAAGAATTTTTTATGGAAGAGAAAGGCAAATAAGCGTGCGACTCGCCTGATGGAAAGTTACTTCTACCGGCCGTGAACTTCCACAATACCATAAGAAATGCGGGTGCGTTGCGGGCCTTTAAAAAGTAGTAGGTAGGCTTATTTTTAATGGTCTTAGTATATTATCTGCTCATTTTGAAAACCCTGTGTATCCAATGAGGCTAATCCGTCCAGTCCATGGCTAATACCACCTGGGGGTAAGTGGCAATAAAGCCATGAGTAGCAAATCACACTGTCCTAACTCAATAAAAGTTTGATGTTTTTTTAAGATTTGCAACTTTAAAGGTAGAATGTTACGCTATTTTTCATTCAACTAGAAGTACTTTATTCACGTTATCACTATCACCACAGACCACCGAGCCAACTGCTGAACTTAGACCTTCCACATATTGCCACAAAGTACAGTCCTGAACCACCTACACCCATAAACTGCCCGCGTGTCATCACTCCAATTAGTGGGAGGTCATCCAACACAGTGCTTGCTACGAGGCTGTAGCTCAAAAAATGAAATGAAATCTATATTTATTATTTGAAGTAAGAAAACAAATTTCATTTGTTGAATGTCACTTTTTAAAACCTACTAAATCTACTACCGTTTTGAAATGAGGTTTCTGTGACAGGAGAAAAGAAACGGCTAATGAAACTCCGCGGGTATTCTTTTTTGTCATTTTTTTAAAAGTCTATATTACAAAGCATATTTTATACTGAATGGAAAATAAAAACAGATATTGGTAACTGAAATATGTTCTATGATGTACTTAAAATAGAGGATTGAACAGTTTTGAGCTTATTATCGTATAGAGAACGAGAACAGACCGGCAAGCCTTTCTGTCCTATCGATTGTGGGTTCTTCGGAATTTATGGCTGATTAATAGGAAAGTTTAAGTTTTGAAAGTTCTTAATACTTGAGCTGACATTTTAATCTTAAAATTTAGAATTATACAAGTGAACGATGTATAATGTTGGAAGGGATTAAGAAAAGGCGAAATTTATCGACAGTTCGTTATTGGTGTATTTTTAAACAGCCGCTCTCGTCGTTAACTTGAAATAAGCTAACATTATTTTATATTAACGAATAGAAATTTGAAATTGCTTATTTAAAATATTAAACTAAACATTTTTATACGACGTAACTTGACGCTACATCTATGTTATGGTCATAGAACGAATTTGTCGGCTCGACCAAGGAAGAAACACCGTCTCACAGAATACCAGCGTAAAATAGCAGCTTAATGCTACTGTGTTTTGTTAGTGACTGAAGAGAACCGGAGACCCTTTTTACTGAAATTGGGCATTCCATCTTATTTTTCACGATTAACAACGCATCTGCAGTGTTTAATTAACCGAGAATAGATGTAGATATATATGGGCCACAGCATCCATTTGCCATCATGTGGATTTTGTGTTCACTTATCACCCTTTTTAAATAACAATAATAAACTTTAAAAGAATGGATATCTAAATATATTGAGAATAAGTTTCTCTCCCCAAGAAAACCACACGGTCCTAAGCCAACTGCATCCATCGACCTCCTCCATGTTTTAATATATGAAATGTTTTATAAGTTAAATGACCTGGCATTTCCATCTAGTGCGAGTGGGGGGAGGTGTGTGTATATCGTATCTGTACAGAGCTGCCACTCGAGAACTTTTTGTCCCTTTTGTTTTCGATTTTTTTTATTTTGGTTACAATTTCGTGCGTTATCCCCGTCACCCCTTATTCCAACTACACTAGGAAAGACACACCATCGACGAAAATACGAAATGTTTCTCTTCTACTACATTCTACATTATATACACGTGTTTCTCTTCTATTCGAGGCATCCTCAGGTGAAGTAGACTCTGCGGTGGCTGAACGCTAAAATTGTCGTCGGTGATGTATCTTTCCTAGTGTAGTTGTGTCAGGAGTAGTGGTGCTGGGAGTAGTGGTGACGGAGATAGTGTTATATTCCATTGAGCGGATGTACGCAAAACAATTTTTACATAATGGATTTCCGCAAAGTAACGCCCGATTATATTAATTATTTTACACAATTTTAAATATTTAGTTCTTTGTAGTCGGCTTTTGTTCCACTGAAACACCGGAATTCGACATGCTGCTTCTAAAACCTACTACAGGACAAGAATTTTATGTTATTATTAATAATATAAACATCAAGGCAGTGGGACACGATGTCATTAATACAGAAATGATTAAGCCGACTCTAGATGTGACACTTTATATCATTAGAAGTATACTAAATAAGTCAATTGGAACAATTACTTTTCCATCCTTTTGGAAGAGAGCACTAATAAAGCCCATCATCATTATCATTACAGCAATTCACAAGTCCACTGCTGAAAATAGCCCTGCCCCAAGGAAAGCCACAAACGGTCCTGAGCCACCTGCATCCATCCAATTCCTGCATGTCTTACCAGGTCGTCAATCTATCTAGCGGGGCGTCGCCCTACAATTCGCATACCGGTACGAGGCTGCCTATCGAGAATCTGTTTTCCCAACCGTTTCTTTGAGCTATATGAATGGTCCACTGCCACTTCAGCTTACTAATACTTTGGGATTTATCTGTCACTCTGGTTCTACTGCAGATATCTTCATTTCTAAGTTTATCACGCAGAGAAACCACAAGCATATTCCTACATAACTTGCTGAGCGACCTTGAGCGTCCTTGTACGGCCAGCAGTGCCAGCAGCACGCCTCAATTCTATAAGTCATCACCGGCAATCAGACGTTATCTTAAGGAGGATTAATTGATACTTTTATGTGATACTGTGGTGCTATCTCAATTCTCATAACAGTGGTAGAGCCACGCGGCAGCTTTTGCTGTCGCACGGATGGGCCGGCTCGAACCGGGGTGGTACCACGACCTCACAGAATACCAGCGTGAAGTAGAGGTTTACCTCTGCGTTTCGCTTGGTGAGTGCAGGTGGCCGGAGGCCCTTTTTACTGAAAGTGAGGCAATCCATCTTAGTCCTCACGGGTGACAACGCATCTGCATTTTGATTCGCAAACGAGGATAGATGTAGATGTCTATGGGCCGCAGCAACCACTTACCAACAGGTGAACTGTGTGCTCGTTTGTCACACTTATCCTATAAAAAAAAAATTCAATTACTGCAGTTGTTACTTTAGTCCAAGATATCTCACAACGAAACCTTCGTACGAACTCATTAAACCTGTTAAGTATGCCAAAACATAGAACAACGTGGTACAAAGGATGTTTTAAAAAAAAATCAGATGCGTTTTTACCCATGATGAAATGCCTCTTTTCCAGTAAAAAAGGTCTCCAGTTCTCTACACTCACCATACGAAACACAGCAGTATTAGGCTGCTATTTTACGCTGAAATTTTGTGAGAGCGTGGTCCTCCCCCGGTTGGGCCGACCCATTCGTTTAAACTATACTACAAATACAGCTGCAACATGGCTCTACCACATAAAGTAATTGGTGATTGATGAACTCGCAATTCTCAAGACACCCGTGTAAAATATCAGGGAAGAAGAAGTGTCTGAAAACCAGCGCATCATGCGATCTTAGTCCCATGTAAGCAAAAGCTGAGACAGCTCCGATTTCTCAAATTTAATTTAGATTAAGTACACGTTTTTCGAATGTTGCAATAAAATGATAGTTATTTATTTATTATTTACTTTTGTTAATTTATCACTTAATATTCAGAAACCGGACTTGACACTGCTGTTAAGTTAACAGTTGTGTTAATTAAACAATAGTTTGACCATTCCTTCAAAAATCGGGTCATGTTTGTTAGTTCCAAATCTAAAATTTACAAATGTTCTTCACCGATTTCTTTAAAATTTTTCCACAAGGTTTCATTCAAATACGCGTGTGTTTTTATGTACTTTTTGAATAACTTTTTTAGTCACAGCAACGCGTGGTTGGGTATAGCTAGCATAAAATAAAATGAAAGTGGCTTCTAAAAATTCTTCATAAAAATGTAATAACTAAAATTTCACCTATTAACTGCGCTACAAAATTTAAAATCAAACTATATATTTGGTGTAAAGGTTTATTTCAAATTGAAGTTATAGTTTCACGAAATGAAGTTAACGCAAGGGTTAGTTTTAGGTCCCCATTTGTAATTGTTATAAGAGAATTTGCTTTTGAATTCGGTGAATCACTATTTAGTGATTAGTAAGTTTCGGCTTCTGGATAATTTAACTCTTGTTCTAAAGTTACATTTGTGTCTGTTTCACAAAACTGTTTTGGACATGTTTAAACTGAATTGAGCGTAGAAATCTATTTCGTATTCAATTCTAATAAAGTTTTCTCATTGTTTGTTTGTATTCTAAACCTTACTTATTCGAACCATGATTGTTTCAGACATTTAAGGACGTTTTGAAATATTTGTAAATACAAACGTAGACGCAAAGCTGTACTGAAGCTGTACTAAGCCAATTCAAACAATCACCTAAAAATGAGTTTTATTTCTTCTGGATCTGTTTATGTGACTTTTCAGATGAAAAAATAAAATAACAATGGTCAGACTTAGCTTTAGCGCTGTGTATAAAAGGAATACCTATTCACATTCCTTATTGTATTACTGTTCGTGTAAATTCTTAAGAAATAGTGGAATAACTTACTTATTATATACAATACATATACAATAGTATGTAAAGAATCATATTATATGTTATATTTTCTATGACAAACGAAAATATAGTACTACATCTGTAGCCTATAGATAGTTCTTTTCTTTTTTTTAGTTCTACTTCATCAGTCCTTAATTAAAAATAATAATACAGGCGTTGTCACCCACTCGTGTCTTCGGTATTCGTAACTCACTATCAACTCAGTAGCATTATGTTGCTATTTCACTGTTTTCCTCTATCAAGGTGCGACCCGTCGCTAGTTGAGTTGACTCATTTATTTATTTATTTCAAAACTTAAATGTTACGGCTTAAAGTTAATGGTACATAGGGCAGATTTAATGTGCCATGTGGAATTCTCTATCAGTCAATCCCGGGTGCCAAAGAGATTTGTGAATTCCACACACTGACCCATTCATTGGTCCTGCAACCAGATTGCTGCAGCGTATCCCTAAAACGTATATTAGTATTAAATAAAATATTTTAGTACAAGAACTGAAGCATTCGATGTACGCAAATTCTTCTTCAATTACAAATTATAACAGTTTCAACAATATTCTTGTGTGATTAATAATTCTCTCATTTTAATTTATGTAAGTCTAAATTAAGGTAACATTCAAGCCCAGGTAAATTAACTTATAGAAATGTTCACAGGAATGAACGCTGTAAGGATTTAATGGCGCGGATTAAAATCAACTTTGTCTCATAACAAAGAGCGATTAAAATGATTTAGTGGAGATGTTACATTGTTCGTTATTGTTAAGTGTCTTATTTCTTAGCGTACTTGAGGCATTCATTTTATTACCGCAGCTAATCTTATTGGGATCGTAATTCGTGACATTCCTTGGGGAAGGCCTATGTTCAGGATTTGTGAAGGGCCTATATAGTTGATGATGTTTATATGATCTCGTATGTGTCGCAATTCGCGACTATGGGAAATGCCGTAAACACCTTATGACTTCCGCTAGATGGCGCTATAACCAATTCGTTTACGCCTAACTTTAAATACCAAGACCGTTAACGGGTAGCACCGTTAAATATGGTAGAACTTTTTAGGTGGTAGAGCCACGCTGCGGCCATATTTTGCTTTTTTAACACGGATTGCCTCGATCGGGGTACGATCACGCTGTCACAGAATACCAGAGTGAAACGGCAACTTGATGCTGTGTTCTGTATAGTGAGTGTAGAGAACCGGAGACGCTTTTAACTGGAAGCGAGGCATTCCATCTTACTCCTCAGGGTCAACAACGCATCTGCATTTTGATTCTTAATCGAGGACAGATGTAATTTTTTATTGGTGCCAGCAACTACTTACTATCAGGTGGACTGTGTTTGTTTGTCACCCTTAGTCTAAAAAACTTTTTAACTAATCAAATATGGAAGAACCTTACATTCATTTTAACAGTGGTAGAGCCACGCGGCAGCTTTTGATGTCGCACGGATGGGCCGGCTCGAACCGGGGTGGTACCACGACCTCACAGAAAACCAGCGTGAAGTAGAGGTTTACCTCTGCGTTTCGCTTGGTGAGTGCAGGTGGCCGGAGGCCCTTTTTGCTGGAAATGAGGCATTCTATCTTAGTCCTCACGGGTGACAACGCATCTACATTTTGATTTGTAATAGAGGATAGATGTAGATGTCTATGGGCCGCAGCAACCACTTACCATCAGGTGGACTGTGTGCTCGTTTGTCACCCTTACCGTATAAAAAAAATATAATTGTCACAGCCTATCAAAAGTGCAATGCAGAACATTATTGGAGTGATATTTTTTAAAGTCCCCTCGCTTGGCAGGCAGGCCAGTAGCCACACGAATTGTTGTCATGTTGAATCTGCTGCCCATTCCTTGTTTCATTTCCCTCTGTTACCTCTCAAAACACTCACGACATGACTTGGAATTCTTTTACATCGCCACTATACGCCACTACAGACCTTACATAAGTATAAAACTTACTAAAATTACCATCATAATTAATACTTATTTCTTTTTCTTTCAGGTAACTAGAAAAGTAAAAACAAAACTCTCAGCCATCTTTTAAATTTGAGAGTCCCCGCTGCCCTTAATAAGGTAATGAAGTAACGTCAATCTATACAATGCGTCCCCGCGATCGTTTTAACAAATAACGTTTGCGAAAGCGACGGGATCGGCCTTTAGAAAATTAAATCTCTTCGGAGCTTCCCAGAATTTCACAACCAAAATGAAGCACGGTGTCATAACGACTTGTAATTTAACCTTTGATAACTTTCGCACTTTTGTTTATTAAACGCCGATCTGTTAAACAACAAACCTATCAAAAGTTTTAGATACGCGTTCAAAGTCTGTTCAGAAGTACTTTATCAAAAAATATGTTTCTCGATATTGAATTATTTCTATCGACTAGTAGATCATTACGTGGTTGAGCCATACTTCAGCTATATTATAGTTGTAGTACAATGGGTCAGCTCAGCTGGGGAACGACTACGCTCTCACAGAATACCAGCGTACAATATCAGTTTAATACTGCTGTGTTTCGTATAGTGAGTGTCCATTTGAGAGACATTCCATCCTAGTCCTCAGGGGTACTTATATAAAAAATAAACTTTTTTTATAATAGTGAAAACCAACTTTAAAAAAGTTTCACTTTTAATAGTTTCTGGAGTCTGTTCTAAGGCATAGTGTGTTGTAGATTTAAAGCTTCCAATTTAGATAATGATTTTTTTTAAATAAATTTACACTTCAGGAATGATTACACTTAAATTTAAATAAAAATGTATCAAAGATAGAAATATAAGGGATGAAGTTTTTAATGTAACTATTTAGATGATATTACCCCGGTGGAGTCGACCCGTTCGTGCTACAACCATAATATATACAGCATGGCTCTACCAGGCGCATAAATAATATACAAACATACAAGTCAAACTAATATAAAGCTTTTCACATAATACAAAACGATGCAGTTACTATTATAAATAAAATTAAACAGTTTTAAAGTTGATTGTTTAAAAATCTAGAATTGCTATATAAAACTTTTCATTTTATTGTTCTCCAAACAAATAACGCTGCATCACTGTGTAATATAAAACATTTTATTTGTTTTTGTTTAATTTTCTACGAAGCGCTCCATCGCGATTTACTCCATTAAAAGATGGAGAAAAATATTTACAGCTCTTGTATTTACATTAGATGAGATGGCAAAAACGCTGGTTCCCGTCAATACAAATTTTATTTTTTTAATCGAATAACAACCATGAGATATGAAAATGGGTGGATACGAAAAGAAGGAGTCCTTAGAAAAGATGGATGAAAGAGTCCATCCATCTTTTTAACCAAATTAAAAAAGAGAAAGGTTTTGATTTCGTCTGTTTAAATTTTTGGGATGAAGTTGCTATGTAACGATTTAGACCACTTTCTGGTTATTACCTTGCACTTGTGATATTCTTTAGTTCACTCAAAAGTGAAATAATTTTAAAGGAATTGAAATCATAATGTCTTTGTTTTGGAAGTAAAGTTTTTAATTTAAAGTAACATGTCTCATGGCTTGCTTATTTTGATATTACATACACACTTCAATTTTACTCAGTCATAACCATAAATGGCTGTCATAATCATAAATGTCTTATGACAGAGTGGACAGGAATGTGTTATGGCAAACACTGAACTCATTTGGGTTGAGCGCTGGCTTAATACAGGCATTAAGGTCTCTTTATAGGGACTGCTTGTGTCGGCATCAACGGGGTCGACTCGGACTGGTTTGGAATTCATAAAGGTGTCAGACAGGGATGTGTGGCTTCCCCGCGGCTGTTTAACCTATTTATGGACAGTTGTTTGCAAACTCTGAAAGTTGAAGAATCTGGGTTGAGAATGGGTGAGTTAACCGTCAAATGCCTTTTGTACGCGGATGATCAAGTCATATTTGCATCCTCGGTGGCCGAATTGCAAATGATGGTTACTTTAATGAACTGGCCATTGAAAGAAAGGGGTATGAAAGAGAAAAAAGTAAAACGTTATGTGAAATAAGAATAGAAGGGGAATTGATTGAGCATGTGGATGAGTTTGTATATTTGGGATGTTTATTTAGCAGGGATTGTAGATATGATAAGGATATAGAACGACGAGTGAACGCAGGAAATAGAGTGAATGGGGCTTTACACGCTATTATGAGGAGTCAGAATGTGTCAAATAAGGCACGCATGGCAATTCATAATGCTGTGTTAGTCCCTACTTTAATGTATGGTAGTGAAAGTTGGGTCTGGCAGAAGAAGCATGAGAGTAGATTAAATGCTGTAGAAATGCGGGCCTTAAGGAGTATGCTAGGGCTGAATATGAATGACAGGTTTAGAAATAGTGTGATAAGAGAAAAGTGTGGTTTGCAAGATGACGTTATGACAAGGATTAAGAAAGGAATGCTTCGGTGGTTTGGTCATGTAGAAAGAATGTACGAGGAAAGAGTTACAAAGCAAATTTATGTTGCAGAAGTGAACGGCAGGGTTGGGAAGGGACTCCTTAGACGAAGGTTTGTCGACCAAATCGGCGATACATTAAAAATGGGCCAGATTAGCAGTACCTAATCTGGCCCATAGGAGTGTTGCTATTTTTCGAATCTCTTTATTCGAATAAACTCAAAAGTTGCAGTGCAGAGGATCAGTGGATGCTGGTGGTAAAAGATCGCTTTTGTGACGGTTATGGGAGGTCTATTGTCAGCAATGGATTTTGATAGTCTATATAAATGTTGATCTGTATTTAGCCGTGGTCAACCATGACCACCATGTAAATCAGGAATGTCTAGAACAAGTAAATGAAATTGTATACTTGGGGAGTGCTTTTAGCCGGGATGGAAGATGTGATGTAGATGTGGACAGGCGTGTCGCTGCCGGGAACAAAGTCAATGGTGCCCTGACTGCGTTAGTCAAAAGGCAAGGCGTAGTGAAGAGTGCACGCCTTGCAATACATAACGCAGTGTTGGTACCGACTTTGTTATATGGTAGCGAAACCTGGGTGTGCCAGAAGAAGCATAAAAGCAAGTTGAATGCAGTGGAGATGCGATCTCTTCGTAAAATGTGCGGCGTTACCATGGCAGACCGAAAGCGAAACGAAGAGATTCGCAATATGGCAGGTTTGAAAGATGACCTTATCACAAAAATTGATAAGGGCGTGCTTCGATGGTTTGGGCACATTGAGCGAATGAGTGAAGACCGAATGGTGAAGAAAATATATAGCGCGAAAGTTAATATTAAAAGGTGTCGAGGTAGACCGAGACTAACTTTCGAAGACCATGTGAGCAAACTGCTCGAAGAGGGGAGGGTCAAGAGTACTCGGATACCTAGACGTGCATGTATGAAGAAGATAATGAATCTGAAAGAAGCGAAAGAGGTATGTAAGGATCGTGACACTTGGCGATCTGTTCTCTCTGGCTACCCCGTCAGGGATTGTGCGTGAAGATGAGTAAGAGTAAGTCAACCATGACATTGGGACGTCGAACACTTCAGTCCATACCATGCGCATAGTCCTCGTAGTGGGGATTTTACCATAATTGACACGCCATTTTGCCATAATTTTTTTCTTGTTGTTGTTATTAGGAAGATGCTGCTGCCCATAATTTGCTTTAATTTCCCTCTGTCGTCTCATACGACACCCACGGGAGGATATTGGGTAGTAGATATTGTTACAACGCCACTACACGATCAAAGTGACCTTGAGTGGATAAAATACCCGAAACGTCGGGAATATAAAATTAATATATATTAAAGTCCCCAAAAATTCGTTTCGTTTAAATGTGTTCGCGTAAACATAAAAGACCATTATTACCCACCAGTATACATAGCTATAGAAATAGTTATAAGAGAGGTTTTGAGAATTCTTGTTACTGCGCTCGGGTAATTTAATAACCGCGCGATCCACCCTCTTGATAAGGGCTATCGATTGACATTTCTTCCTTTAAAACTGGCGAAATGTTCCAGTATTCGAAGTTATACAAACTTGCAATCGGCGCGAAAATCGCGTGGCTTATAGCTACCTACTAGCGTTACAATGATTTCCAGGCTTAAGTCTAGTTAAAAATCCCTATTTTTAGAATATGGTAACAAACAAGCACGCGACCTGATGGTAAGTAGATTCTGTGGTCCAATGAGATCTACATTAATACTAAATTAAGAATCAAAATGCTGCAAAATGTTGTCACCCCTGAGGACTAAGATAGAATGCCCCCTTTTCAATAAAAATGGTTTCCAGTTCTCTACATTCACCATACGAAACACAGGAGCATTAAGCAGCTTTTTCACGCTGGTCAAACTCAACTCACCTTACACATCTGTAAGGTGAATTTTGATAGTAAGTGGTACTGGTTTTGATTTTTGTCTGGGCTGTAGAGTTTTGTTCAACTATTATTTTTTATTATTTATAATTTTTGACTATCTAATGAGGCGTACAAACTAACGCAACGTTACATATGAAACGTAACTTGAAAGAATTTGTCGTCCATATTAGAGCGATGTACCATGCAATGATACATAATTTGTAATAATTTTTCATAATCTGGACGGCTTGCTCGCAAGAACTGTACATTTCATGCGTACGCTACGAGCATTTCAAGTCGCGTGCAGAACGATCCGTGATTTGTGGGTTTTTCAAACGAACACAAAGGAGAAAAAAGCCGTGTTGAGACGCGCGCGAAAACGAACTGAATACGTTCTGACATCTCATGTCGGCCATTAATTCTGCAACTGATTTCTGTCTGTACAACCCTGTATGCCACCAACGTAGAGTTCTTCGGTATTTTTTAAGAGATCTCAGACCTCAAGAGTTAGCAATTAGATGTCACACTCCATTCTCCTCGCGTGTTTTCAGCAAACTGACGTTCGCGCGCACGCCGGAATCCGATGCGAATAGGTTCATGTACGGTTCGTGCACGCGCTTCGCTTTTCAAGCAGTATTCATTGTATTCACGATTAACCCAATCTGCGGCTCAATATAGATTCGCGTCTTATGGCCTCACAGGGCCAATTACATGTACCTTTTAGGTGTAAAAGAGTAAAATACCAAAAATAGTTCAAGCATCAAAAATAGTCCACGTTGCCATCTACCAATCAATGAGTAGCGACAGCGCGTATGATATTAAATGAAAGGGAATTTTTTTATGGAAGAGGAGGGCAAACAAGCGTGCGGCTCGGCTGATGGAAAGTTACTTCTACCGCCCATGAACATCCACAGTACCATAAGAAATGCGGGTGCGTTGCGGGCCTTAGTAGCAGTAGGTAGGTTCCTTTTTAAAGGTCTTAGTATATTATCTGCTCATCTTGAAAACCGTGTATATCCAATGAGGCTAATTCAGCCAGTCTATGGTCTATACCACCTGGGGGTAAGTGGCCTGACCTGAGTAGCAAATCACACTGTCCTAGCTCAATAAAAGTTTGATGTTTTTTAAGATAGTTGCAACCCTAGAGGTAGAATGTTACGCTATTTTTCATTCAAATAGAAATACCTTATTCACGTTATCACTATCACCACATACCACCAAGCCCACTGCTGAACTTAGGACTCCCACATAAATTGCCACAAAGTACAGTCTTGAACCACCTACACCCATAAACTGCCCGCGTCGTCATCACTCCATCTCGTGGGAGGTCATCCAACATCGTGCTTGCTACGAGGCTGCAGCTCGAAAAATGAAATAAAATATTATATTTATTACTTCGAAGCAAGAAAACAAATTTCATTTGTCGAATATCACTTTCTAAAACCTGCTCAATCTACTACCGTTTTGAAATGAGGTTTCTGTGACCGGAGAAATGAAACGGCGAATGAAACTCCGCAGGTGTTCTTTTTTGTCATTTTTTGAAAAGTCAATATTACAGAGCATATTTTATACTGAATGGAAAATGAAAACAGACATTGGTTACTGAAGCATGTTCTATGATGTACTCAAAATAGACGATTAAAAGAATTTGAGCTTATTATCGTATAGAGAACGAAAACAGACTGGCAAGCTTTTCTGCCCTAACAATTGTGAGTTCTTCGGAATTTATGGCCGATTCATTACCTCTTCAGCTAACTGAACTGTTGGACTAAATCAGTTACTTTTGATGTTAGCAATAATTTGTTATTTTTATAAAATATTTAATTGTAATTTCTAAAAGTTTTATCGGTGAACTTTTGGACGAAGATTCATTCTATCGCGGACTTTAACTTGTACATCGTCGACGAATGCCACACTGGGGAAAAATAAGAATGTTTGTGTTGGACAAACTTCTGTTATATTTTTTGTACGTAGTAGTGCCACTCTGCAACTATATTATGGTTATAGTAAGAATGAATCGGCTCGACCCATTCGTAATATATAATTTAGGTTAGTTTTTATTGGTGATGACGCTGCAGCTACATTAGTTGCAGTACGAGTGGGTCGGCTCGACCAGGGAAGGACCACGCTCTCACAGAATACCAGCTTAAAACAGCAGCTTAATGCTGCTGTATTTCGTATGATGAGTGTAGAGAACTGGAGACCCTTTTTACTGGAAAGGAGGCATTCCATCTTAATTCTCATGGCTGACAAAGCATCTGCGTTTTAATTCGCAAACGAGGATAGACGTAGATGTCTATGGGCCACAGCAGCCACTTACCAACAGGTGGACTGTGTGCTCGCTTGTCACACTTATCCTATAAAAAATGCACGGCCACGAAGAGGGGGTCTGTTGTACAGGTGAATTTGAAGAAGAAGCCGCGGTACAAGCAGAAGGGGTAGGAGTTGTCTTCTCCTGATGATGGGCCGCCAGCGATATGGCCAGCACTAGTAGGGCCGCGGATGTGTGCGAAAACAGCGGCTCTGGGGGTTTTGCCAAACACCATGGGTTTTTGTCAGTGCAAGTCCGACGATTGTTTACATATTTTATCCTTCCAACGTCCAAATCAATTAAACGTAAACTACGCACATAAGCAAAAACATCGACTCAGGACACATGCTCGCGGTTAAAAGTCTATAGCAAAAAATTTCAAGCTTTCATTCTATTTCTGATTTTAATACCTCAAAGCGCTAGCCGCTTTAAAACGCTATTAGCTTTAAAATGAGTGGTCTTCGTTGGTTTTTTAAACTTAGATTTGGTAAGGAAAAAATTTTAAAAGAGAAGGAGTCATAAACAATGAAACAAGGTGATAATTAACAGTAAAGAAAATTCAAGCTTAATTTCGTCAAA
Source organism: Parnassius glacialis (assembly GCA_033319125.1). Lineage (NCBI taxonomy): Eukaryota > Metazoa > Arthropoda > Insecta > Lepidoptera > Papilionidae > Parnassius > Parnassius glacialis. The sequence goes on along the minus strand of JAVANC010000008.1, from coordinate 28,996,919 downwards.
ATATTAATTTAATTGAAATTAACTTATCAATATTTAGTGCCCCCTCTGGCTCTAATAACAGTTTCCAATCGCTTCTTCATGGATCGAATAAGTTTCTTTACCCGATCTTGCTCAATGCTATCCCATTCTTCAATGAGCGCCGCTTTGAGGTCGGATTTCGTGACTGGTGCAGGATTTCTAGCCCGAACTTTTCTTTAAAGTTCATCCCACAAATGATTGATTGGATTTAAGTCGGGGCTACGCGCTGGCCAGTCCATAGCAATTTCGAAGTCCTGTAAATACTGCATGACGGAATCTGCAGTATGTGGACGGACATTCACGTGCATTAAAATGAAGTTCCCTACGCCGGTTTCATCGGCGTAGGGAACTTCATTTTCATCAACGACGTGATCCCCTTAAATCTCTTCGATGTATCGGTTCGCCGTGAATCCTCCCACTCGACCGCCAGTTTCAATAAAAACCAACTTGGTTTTTGCACCCATTGAAATGCCCGCCCACACCATCCAGGAACCTCCTCCAAAAGCCATATTTTCTTTGATGCAGAACTGCGCGAATCATTCTCCGGGTCTTCTGTAGACTCGTCTTCTTCTATCGCTACCATGCAAACACACTCTGCTTTCGTCTGACAAGAAAATGGAGCTCCATTGTTCATCAGGCCAATCAACGTGTCCTCTGGAAAATCGTAAGCAGGCTGCTCGGTGGGCTGTGGTTAATTTGGGGCTAGTAGCTGGCCTTTTTGGCTCAAGGTTAGCTGCCTTAAGTCGACTTCTGACTGTCCAGCCACTCACAGCCACTCCTCGCGTTTCTCTGAGCTCTTGGTGTATTTGTACGCCGATTTCTCAGCGATGTGCTCACAATGAATTGGTCATCTCTCTCCAATGTGCACCTTTTTCTTCCAGAACCGCGTCTTTGATTAAATTTACCAGTTTCTTGGTAACGACGGTAAACTCTGGAAACAGCAGACTGGCTCATGTTTATCACATGGGCCACTTCACGCTGAGTCTGGCCTTGTCGCAGTAGGGTGACCGCTTGAGCAGCTTCATCACTTATTATGTCCATTTTCAGGTAGAATTCTGGTTTGTTAATAACGGAGATGTGTATCGGTTGACGTTTGACGGCTAAACGATAAGGGTGGGTCAGGTAGATAACCTTTTATATGGGTCAGTAACCCTTCATTAGCACTATTGTAAACAAGCGTAAAAGGGTGGTTACCGATCACAACATATTGTTGGGTTGTGTGAGCAAGTAAAGTTGCAGCCTATCTACCTTCCACTGCTGGGCACAGGCCTCATCTAATTTCTGAGAGGGTTTTAGGGCAAGGAAATGTCCGCCGTGCTGCCCCAATGCGTGTTGGCGAACTTCACATGTCTTCGAAATATATTCTTGTTCTTATTTCTCAGACATGCAGGTTTCGTCACGATGCTTTCCTTCACCGCCGAGCACGTGGTGTGTGAGCAAGAAACATTACAATATTTTATAATCATTTTGAAGCTAATACTGCCAATATCGGCTTTAACATTTTACAAAGAAAAAAATGTTTTCGCGTTCTATTTTTTTATCCAGTGACTTGCGACTGTGGGTGCGTCGCCTGAGTCGATTTTTTTGCTCACGAGTGTAGATGAAACTTGAAACTTTCTTCGAATAAAACGCGTACAGTGAACTCTCATTAATCCTATTTAGGATGTATATTTATATACACGCTGGGAAAAACAATGCCTATAATACAGTAACGTGTTTCCATGTAATTCAAATATGTCACATCCAAGATAATCGTGTGGTGCTATTTATCACGGCTATTGTGAAAAGCACAGTCGGAATCAGTTACAAGCCATTTCCGGCGATGACGGGTGGATCGCGTGACCGCGACAATGGTAACTTCCGGTTGCCGCCGCATATCATTAATATGCCGATTGTTTCAACGTCGTAGTGAAACTTTATATTTATTTTTGTTAAGTTATTCTCAGCATTCTACTTTTATATTATAACTAGTGACGCGTCCAGGTTTCGTCTAGGTACGATCTAATAAGCTGGCGTCACCTAGTTTTCAGATAATCATCAAAGATCATTTAATTTATCAGCTTTTCAATTGGCCAAAAAAAAAACAATTTTTTTTTTCGGATAAGAAATAGCCTAGATCCCTCCTGGTGCTGATCTCTATCGTTTTGTGAAGTTTCGTTGCAATCAGCCATTCTAAAGATAGCTCGGAGCCCCGACAGAGACTAGACAGACAGAGAAGACTAAAATTTCAAAAAAGTTCAGTTATGTCTTAAAAACTGCAAATAACCTCTGAGCAAGTCTGGCAAGTTATTTCAATATTACAGACGGATACTACATATGGAGATTAATATTTTTTTTTAAAGAATACGGGTGAAAAACAAGTCACACTTCACCTGATTGTAAGTGGAAGCTGTGGCCCATTGACATCTACATCTATCCTCAATAAAGAATCAAAATGCAGATGCGTCATCACCCGTGAGGACTTAGATAGAATGCACTCACCATACGAAACACCCCTGAGGACGTGTATGTATCGATACCACTTAGCGACCTTCAAGAAAAGAGCTTACTCCTTTCTAAAAGGCCTCTTCATGAACGACGGTAGTCACTTAACATCAGGTTTGTGCAACTGTTACATAAAAAAATTCTGAGTGTGTAACTTTAAATGAAGAAGACTGTAAAATACGATTTTACCTCTCACATTACTCGATCTCCTGGAGATACGGGGTGTCACTTAGCAGTGAGTGCATGCATCGTGTCGAATTTGACGTCTCCCCGATTTCCCCTAGGTAGGTCAGTCCCATAAGCGTGAAGTAATACTTAATTTAACCTCACAACTGAATATTAGCTAAATCTAGGAAGTGAGCTCTTATGGTACGGTGTGTCACATAACAGAGAGTGCACACACCTGTCGATACGACATACTCGGCCTTACGTCGAGATTTTTCTCCGTAAGGCTTCAAGGTCACCAACCTCTTCCCTAGGGCACAAAATACGCTACTAATCAACATTGCCGAATGTAAACGGCTCTCATAACTAGTACATAGTGATGTACCGCGAGGATAACCCGGGTAATGAGGGATAGCCTGCTACCCGAAACCTGCTGTGCAAAGAAGCACACGCAGAAGACAACGTATCCACTACCATATATCGTCCCGCGGGACTTAGATTAAAAGACGACAGATGAAACAAGCGTCTTCCTAATAATAACTTTAAAATTAAAAATAAATGTCTTGTTTCAAGTTGGCCTCAGATGTCCATGGGCTTAAGTAGCCATTTACCACCAGGTTTTTTTTATATAGGATAGGGTGACAAACGAGCACATATTCCACCTGATGGTAAGTGGTTGCTGTGACCCACAGACATCTACATGTATCCTCGTTTGCGAATCAAAATGCAGATACGTTGTCACACGTGAGGACTAAGATGTAATGCCTCTTTTCCAGTAAAAAGGGTCTCCGGTTCTCTATACTCACCATACGAAACACAGCAACATCAAGCTGCTATTTTACGCTGGTATTCTGTGGAGCGTGGTCCATCCCTGGCCGAGCCGACCCATTCTTGCTACAACTATACTTCTAATATAGCTGCAGCATGGCTGTACCACGAATAACTGTTCGTTCACCACTTAACTTTATTAAAAAAGGTGCAGGTATTTTATGAATTATGCTTCAGTTAATACTTTAAAAAGTAAAGCAAATACAATTTTGCTGTGTTTCCAAGAGGCGAAGCAGCCCTTAGTTATATATTAAAAAAAAATGTTCGAAGAAATTATAAAAAACGCTAACTGATTGCATCAAATGTCTAATCTCGGATCTTGTTGAAATTTATGTATGCTCACCTTGAAACTTTATTAATTTCGATAACTAAACCAGAAAAATGGGTTACCTTATTAAATAACCTCTAGCATTAAATGAAACTAATTTTAACAGATTTTATCGCGTTAAACTTAAACGTCGGGAATCAAAAAGCTTTGATCATTTAATGTGTAGTCTTCACGTAAGAAGAAATAATTCTGTTACCTCTAGAATATTCTACTTGATACATCAAATGATGATGATGAATTAATACTTATTAATCTTAATGGATGATTGGCGGTCCACTACCGTGCAATTCACTGGACCTAATGGTATCTAAGGGACTACGCCCGCTCGTAAACATCTGCAACACCAGGAAAATTGTAGATGCATTGGCAGCCTTTTAAAAAACAATAGACTCTTTTCTTGAAGATACCTAAGTCGTATCTTTCTGGAGAACTCTCTGGTGGTAGTCGATTCCACAGGAAAGTTGTGCGAGGAAGAAAACTTCGAGGAAGTAAATCGCATAGTGGTGGACCAGATGATGGAAGTGAGGTGATGTATGAACTCTTCTTCTAACACCATTTTAATCATTGCAAGATTTTTAGTTTTATGAGCTTTGTTTTAATGTAACAAACTGATAATACGATATTGTAAGTGGAAATAAAAATTAGAATTATCGAAGCAAGCTACCGACACTCGATATTCATTGAATTAATTATTATCGAATCTTCTTAATATTCTACCCGCAGCGCAACCTTTTCTCACCCTCCTCGCCTCCATTTTGCGCGCCCATCTGCGACAGGACCCTCTTTCGACACATTTGAAGAAATATAGCTTTTTTTCGGTTGAATAAAATGTATTATCTAACGTAATAATAGTTCTTTTTTTTAAATAAAGACCTTGATGGTCATAATACAAATTGATTTTTCGGTTTGAGTTAAAAAATATAAGTTTTCATAGAAAGCTTTTGGAGAGTTTTAAAATTAATTCTCGCGTAAGCGGAATGTACAGAAACAGCACATAAAAAGTTTTATTATTTATTTTATACCTACCTGGATAATCATGACGTCGTCGACGTCAATACATCTACATAATTTTGAAATTAAAAATTTTGTACCACCGACTGCAATATAAATTATTAAGAATAATTCAAAAAGTATTGGTCAGACCTGGATGAAATATATGCGATGCGACCACATGAGAAGCACCAGTTTTCAAATAAAAAAAATAATCGAAATCGGTTCACCAGAAAAAAAATATTAGGTAACGCACATAAAAAAAGAACACAGTGAATTGAGTATCTCCTCCTTTTTGAATTCGGTAGAAAACGTTACATGGGAAATTGAATTTAGAATGGAAATTTGTAAAAATTAAATTACAAACTACATATACGTAGATACAAATAAAGTAAATTTAAAACGTGTAAAAATGGCGTGTATCAAAAGAATGCTTGTAGTCGTACTATCGTTGATGGTATTCGTTACAACGTTTGAAAGATGAACATAAATGTATTGTGGTTTTAAAAGTACAACCAGCGTGAAGTAGAGGTTTACCTCTGCGTTTCGCTTGGTGAGTGCAGGTGGCCGGAGGCCCTTTTTACTGGAAATGAGGCATTCCATCTTAGTCCTCACGGGTGAAAACGCATCTACATTTTGATTCGTAACAGAGGATAGATGTAGATGTCTATGGGCCGCAGCAACCACTTACCATCTGGTGGACTGTGTGCTCGTTTGTCACCCTTATCCTATAAAAAAAAACATTCACTTAAGCGCGAAGTTTTCTATACAGTTTAAGTTTATAAATAAAATTCGTAAATTTATTCTACTTACACAAACATAATTTTTGTTGCATTGGCTGCGGAGGATATTTTTTGCTTAATTTTGGCCTCCTAAGATACAATAGGATAGGATAGGATGGAATTGAATAGATTGGAATGGAATAGAGTAAAATAGAATATATTCATTAATATTTTTACTATTGAAATTCATTTAAGCGTATACTGCTGGTTCGAAAAAAAATCTGCGTTGGGAAAAACAGCCCGATACCAAGCGAGATTTTTTTTTAAATAATTAATTCACATAAGAGACAATCTATAGGTGAAGCCTATGTTCAGCAGTGGTTTTTGATAGGCTGTAATGATGATGATGAAGATGGTGGTGATGACGAAGGATATGTTGATGGTGATAAAGACGACGGTGGTGATGAATGTTACTTATGGATAATTGAAATTGTTCGATGGTCGGTAGGGTCGGCAACTTGGCACAACGTTTCAAAATTTGGACTCTATACCAATCGCAAATTATTTATATTTTACATTTGACAAAATGACATTCAGCTAAAGATTTTTTTATCACGTCGTAGAAATAAATATAATATTTTGTTTCATTTCGGAATTTTCATTTCAAAGGCGGAGCAAGCGTTTTCTTCATAACGTTTAATATACAATAAATATCAATAACATATTCTTGTAATTTAGTTACATGTGATTAAGCATTTGGCTTTAAACAATATTTTATATTTGTTAAATATGTAGAGTTACAAAGTTAGAGTTCATTATTTTGCTTGCTTTTTCATTATATCAACACGTAAGTCATAACATGTACATAATAACCTGCAACTCAACTTACCGTTTACCGTTATTGACTACAATGCTGTTACGTGTATGTATATATAAAATTCCAAAGAGTTATATAAGGTCTCAACCAAATTTGAAAATAAAAATTGAACTATAGCGGCGGCAAAATAGGGTATGAAATTTTAATAAAACTAGGTATATATAGAATTATTGAGAATGTGGTCAAGGTCACTAGCGATTTATGGAGAGAGCTATTGCTCGGAATTTCTCTGTGTGATAGACTTCGTAATAAGGAAATCCGCAGTAGCACCAGAGTAACCGACATAACGCAATTGATCAGACTTAGTGTGCTCAAGAGTGTGAAATTACATGTAATAAAACGTAAAATCTGACTTTAAGGAACTAAAAATAAATATATAAATATAGTTTAAAAAACCATTAAAAAACACACTTTTGTAGATAGCCGAACTAAAAAGTCCTTTTTTAGATATTTTTATGATGATGCTAATTTTACAAATATCCTCTAAAATATTTATCACAAATGACATCAAGCACCCACGCTTTTTTACAATAAAATGATTGTTTTATGTTAATAACTATTTTCTTATTTTAAACTTAATGAAAATTATTTTCTATTTTTTATTTTTCTATCATCTACAAAGTCTATCAAATCTTTATCTATCTACATATTAGGAGATCTAAAAAAGCGTGTTTTTTTTAAACTATTATTTATTTTCTATATTTTAGTGCCGCTAACTACAAAAGCGTGTTTTTGTGTTTGTTTTTTTTTGGAACAAAGTTCCTTTACTCGGCTAACAGTTGATTGAACTGGCAGAAATTGTAGTTCTTTTATGAATTATTCGCAAATCCTGAGGATCCTGCCAAGGATAATGGGACAAACTCTTTAAATTATTGCTTTTTCATCGATCTTTGATAAGTGTGTAAAGTTTCAAATTAATCCGACATTTTGGATGGGATGAAAATCACACTAAAAATCAGATACATAAATACATAGATCTATAGATACCAAGCTAACAAAAGCGTGTTAAAAAGAATAAAACAATTTCACATTCTGAAATTGGAGCTAATAAGAACATAACGAATAAACGTCGAACATCGATACAATATATTTACAATCTCGAAATAATCGGACAAAATATCAACTTCAGAAAGTCACATTATCAACCGAATTCAAAAATGGAGGAGGTTCTCAATTCGACTGTATTTGTATACACGTGCTACCTTAGAACTTTATTTTAGATGAATCGATTTGGATGGTTCTGTTTTATTTAAAAGCTGGTGCATTTCGTGTGGTTCCATATAAATTCAATTAAGATCTGACCAGTAATTAATTAGATCCTTAATAATGCGCATTTAATTGACTTCTACTACATTGATAATATTCTCATTTTATTAGTATTGAAGTCAGCTGTACAAAATTTAATATTTAACACTTGTTTTATTCGTTTTAGTTGTTTGACGTCGTTTATGGTTGTAAAGTAGTTATATATACTACCTTTTAACTGAAAATTAGCTCTTAATAAAACTTTACTTACCTAAAATTATTTAAGAAATCTGAAAGTTCACTAAAGTAAAGTAAAGTTGCAGCCTATTTGCTGGGCACAGGCCTCCTCTCATTTCTGAGAGGGTTTAGGGCAAGGAAATGTACGCCGCGCTGCCCCAATGCGTGTTGGCGAACTTCACATGTCTTCAAATTATATTTTTTTTCTTATTTCTCAGACATGCAGGTTTCCTCACGATGTTTTCCTTCACCGCCGAGCACGTGGTAAATCAGCACTTAAAATTGCAATTAACAATTTCATTGGTGCCGGCGAGGATCGAACCCGGGTTGCTCAAGTACTGTGAAGCTTACAGCGAGCGCTAACCATCTGAGCCACCACGGCTCCTGATAGTAATCCCTAATACCCAATCTGAAAGTTCACTAAGTCATAATAAATCAAACCATACTAGGAACAAAGTCGAAAAAATTAAAGATTTATAAAAACAATTTTCTAATTCGCTTAATAAAATAAAATTTTGAAGTGCGGTCACTTAGGAGTCACTGCGATCAGTCACTGCATAGTCTATTTCATCTGAGGATGCCTCATGAGGCGAAACACGTGTCGTATTATCGACGTTGTTGTGTCTTTTCTAGTTTAGTGGTGGGAGTAGTAGTTCTGGGATTAGTGGTGATGGGAATAGTGCACGCATTTGAGGGAGGGCGGAAGGTGCATACATCATTTTATTTTAATGGATTTTAATATAATGGATTTTCGCAAAGTAACGCTAGATTCTATTATTATTTAGTCGATAAAATATTTAAATCATTTAGTCGATACTGTGTTCTTTTGAGTTATATCAATATTTTGTTCAAAATAACTTCTTTTTATTCATCTTTTTCACCATCCCGTAAACGTTCACTGCTGGATATGCACGTATCCCGTTTTAGGTAGGATTTGCTTTAATCGTCACGCTTGGCTTGGTTATGGTTTTACGACACGATAACGTTCATAGAGTGCATTTTGCTTACGAGTCGCTCTATAATATTAGCAATATAGTTACCGTTACTGCCTATTAAAGTCCACTGCTGAATATAGACCCCCATAGATTGTATATAAGCAATAACTTTAATGTTATAAATTTTTACTAAACATTCGATGCGGGCTATTTACGCGGGCTTGCGGGCTTATTACGACACAAACACAAAACTAAAATAATGTACTCTAACTAAAGTATGGCTCAAGTACTTAAACATATCCATAGACGAAAATCTATATCTAATATAAAAAATTAATGTTTGTTTGTTCGTATTTTATGCGCTGCATCAGATTTCGCTAAAACTTTGTCATCTTATTGCTTGCACTTGCGCGATAGTTATAGGCGTAGTACAATTAACTTACAGTAGGTGGCGTGCGTATCGTACAGAAAAATTTATTTGAAGGTTATATATAATTCAACTTCAATGAATGTATTATTATTCCTAATTAAAGAATATAACTCTTCCAAATTTAAAACGATATTTTCACAATTATTTCTTCTGCGTCAGCAACGCGCCGGCTACCAGCTAGTTATATAACAATATAACTCTTCCAAATTTAAAACGATATTTTAACAATGATTTCTTCTGCGGCACATAAATAATAAATATATTGTCTAATTGGTCACAATATAACGATAAGTGTTAAATAAGTTGGAAAAAATCTGTCATTTGCAAGCTATTTTGACGTGCGGTGCAAAAACTGTATAAGTTACCCAAATATAATGTATAGTGGAATTGTTTCTCCTAAATAATTCTACAAAAATTATATATTTTATATGTAAGCCATTATTACAAAAATAGTGAACCTTAAATACAATAAAATTTGATACTTTCTTTTCAATGCACATTTTGCAATAACAAGTTGATTTTATCAAAATAAATACTTTCATCGCTTATGTTATTCAAAGTAGATAAACTTAGTCTTTTGAACTACGTAATTTGGTCCAATATTTTAAAAGTAACGATAATATAAAATTGTGCGGTTCGGCGCGCGCAGGACGGTCGGTGTTACTGCAAGCGAGGTGGGGGGAAACATCGCTCTTCGCCGCGTGAGCAAATTCACCGATTCGGATGAAATATGATATAGAGATAGCTTAAACCCCGGAGGAAATAGGATAGCTTTGATTACGGAAATCATCCCTAAAGATGTGTGGAATTTACTATGAAAGTGCGATTATTGATGAATTAACAAATAATATCTAAACGGACGAAGTTGCAGGCGAAAGCTAGTTAAGCTAGAAGATGTCCTGAGTGACTGACGCATCCATCAAAGTACATCCGAAACCGCTAGACGTAGAAATCAAAAGTTTGGAAATTAGCCGCCGTATTTGACGTAGGCGTAATAAGCAATGATTTAAAAAATTCAATCCCTAAGAAAGCGACTGTCTCAAGACTTACTAAAGGTACTCTATAAATAAAAATAAATAATGAACGCTCTTGAATAAACAATAATGAAATATCCATTATATTACAAACAAATAATAATCAATTAGCATAACATTACTTACCTAAACAGTGTGTATGTAAGATTATCCACTACCCCATATCATCCCGTGGGTGTCGTAAGATGCGACGAAGGAAATAAAATCAGAACATGGGCAACAGCGTCTCCTTAATAACGACTAAAAATAAAAGAACTGAGTTTGCCAACCCGCTGGCAAGGCATGGTAACTATGGAAAAAATCCCCTACAAGATAATCTAGGGGGGGGGGGGGGGTTGTTCGGTAGTAGACTGTAATAGGCCGTAACGGTAGCATAACAAATGCAAAAGTCCTTCTCCCACGCCAAAGATGTCGCGACCAATAAAGTATTAACCTAAATACTCGTAGCAGTTTGGTTTTAACACTGGTAGAGCCAGGCGGCAGCTCTTGCTGTCGCACGGATGGGCCGGCTCGAACCGGGGTGGTAACACGACCTCACAGAAAACCAGCGTGAAGTAGAGGTTTACCTCCGCGTTGCGCTTGGTGAGTGCAGGTGGCCGGAGGCCTTTTTTACTGGAAATGAGGCATTCCATCCTAGTCCTCAGGGGTGAAAACGCATCTGCATTTTGATTTGTAATAGAGGATAGATGTAGATGTCTATGGACCGCAGCAACCACTTACCATCAGGTGGACTGTGTGCTCGTTTTTCACCCTTATCCTATAAAAAAAAATATAACAACATCCGCAACAACGATCGTAGTTTCATACGTCTCCCTCCTTTGACTATGCTTCCCGTCGCTGGTCTGGGCATTTTTAATAACTGGGTAGTTTAAAATAAAAGACGTCATTATATTAATGGCCGCGATGCTCAAACACGTTCTACAAAGCGAATACGTCTGTATTTACGTTGGCATTATTTATACTGACGTTTATACTTTTATCATGCTTGCCAACTTTACCCATTTAGTTCAGGTAACAGCGGCGTAGTTCCAAAGTGAAATAAAACCCAGGCAAAATTTTACGCTCCGTTTTATAACATAACAAAAGATGTACAAACGTTAAATATTAGATTCGCTCAGCATTGATAAGCTTTAAATTTCTAATTTTCCTTTTTTCAGAATATTATAGAATTATTAACGATCAGGCGTTACTTTGCGGAAATCCATTAATTAAAGATGTTAAAAATGAGTTAGCTTAGATTTGCGTAATCAAATATAATGGTGTGTCTTACTTTGATTGTAGAACATCTCTTGCCTTCGCTCAATTGCGTGCACTATCCACGTCATACTCCAAACAATACTACACTAGGAAAGACGCATCACTGTCGATAACAGATACATACAGGTAGAGCCATGCTGCAACTATATTAGTAGTATAGTTGTAGCACAAATGGGTCAGCTCGACCGGGGAAAGACCACGCTCTTACAGAATACCAGCGTAAAATAGCAGCTTATTGCTGCTGTGTTTCGTATGGTGAGTGTAGAGAACCGGAGACCCTTTTTACTGGAAAAGAGGCATTCCATCTTAGTCCTCATGGGTGACGACGTATCTGCATTTTGATTCGCAGGCGAGGATAAATGTAGATGTTAATGGGCCACGGCTACCACTTACCAACAGGTGGACTGTGTGCTCGTTTGTCACCCTATTCTATAAAAAAAAATAACACGCCACGTGTTCCACCTCTAAACAGGGCATTCAGGTGAAGTAGAATCTGCCTTGGCTTCGTCAGCCAGCTTAGTTAGTCGTATTATCGTCGGCGGTGTGTCTTTCTAGTTTAGTAGTGTTGGAATTGCTGGGATTAGTGGTGAAGAAGATAGTGCACGCAATTTAGGAAGATCGGGAGAGGCTCTTCAAATTAGGTGAGACACATAATTTTTTACCCCCGTCCAAACAACAAACAACACTGCTTTATCGAGGGAATCACAATTCAGATACTGGGACACTACGTGACCGAGGATTTGCGTGATGAAATGGACATAAAGAGAGAGCGTAGGGCTTTACGACCCGGTGTAATATGTTGGCCTGTAGGTTTGCACGATGAAGTAGTGCCGTTAATTGCCAGTCTTTCTATTCATCCTTCCTTTGGGTCAACTACACACAAAGGGCGTGCAAAGCATTAAAGGTGCAATATAACAATGCAATTAAAGTTCTTTTGGGGCTGCTCTGCTTCTGCAGCGCTTCAGGCATGTTCTGTGAGGCCAGCACCAACGGGTTTGACGCGATAATGCGCAAAAAAGCCGCATCGCTACTAAGAAGAAGCTCCTGGGTGTTATAGCACAAAAACATTACTGTCCTATAATGAGGCAAATTATTAAGGTCCGGCATAGCTGACTTACCTGTGTGAGTGTGTGTGTGTGTGTGTGTGTGTGTGTGTGTGTGTGTGCGTGGGTGTATGTGTGTGGGTGTTTGCGTGCGTAAGCGCGTGCGTGCGTGCATAAGTGGGTGCGTGCATATCATTTTACTTCCTCCGTCCATCTAACTGTATTATTTTTAATATTTTGTGATTTTTCTAATATCTCTGATATGGATCTCATTTGTTATCCGAAATAAAGATTTATTATTATTATTATAAAGGTCGGTGTTATATGTTTAATGTGCATATCTGTGTATCTGTCTGTCTTTTTGTGGCATCGTAACTCCCAAACGGATGAATCGATTTAGATTTAGGTTTATTTTTGTTTGAAAGATGTCTTGATCGAGAGCGTTCTTAACTATGATTCAAGAAAATATTTTTAGCCGTTTGAAGATCGCCAGCTCTTTGTTTCGCGGATTTTTAAATTTTTCAACTTAATATTATAATTAATTACGCGGATCTCAGCCAATAAATTTTTAATATCTTTTATACATCATAGAACATATTCCTACTTGAGTTACACTTTGAGTGTGTTATCTCTTTCCGTTTCTGTTTTCTGTTTATACTATGCTGTGTAATAATAACTTTAAAAAAAACAACAAATAAATAAGACCTGCAAAGTTTCTTTCGCCGTTTCGTTTCCGGTCAGTGGAACCTCATTTCGAAACGGTAGTAGAATTTTTTTTTTTTTATAAAATAAGGATGAAAACTAGCACACAGTCCACCTGATGGTAAGTCGATACTGAGCCATAGACATCTACATCTACCCACGATTAAGAAACAAAATGCAGATTGTCAGCCCTGAGGACTAATATGGAATGTTTCGTTTCTAGATCACTAGAATAAAGTAGTTTGGTTATCTACATTCACCATACCAAGTACAGCAGCATTAAGCTCTTATTTTATGCTCCTATTCTGTGAGACCGTAGCTCACCTTAATATAGATGCAAAAGTAAACAGCTACGCACTTAATTTTCATTTATTTTCTTCTTGAGGATTCCTAATTTAGAGGCAATCACGTGTGACTGTGCTGTGTCTTTTTTAGTATAGTGGTATTGGAGGTAGTGGTGTTCGGTGTACGGGTGTTGAAGTTTGTGGTTTTAGACTTAATGCTGACAGTAATAGTGCTCGAAATTGTGAGAGGGATGGAGACACTTATCAAAGTAGGTAAAATTCATGAATTATTTCCAGCTATGATAAACATTCTTCTACAGATCACTAATTTATTAACAAAGCGGTAGAATCATTCAAAAAGAGCTTAGCAAACTTTCAGCAAAACCAATTGAGCGCAATAAAAATAAATGCTTTACTTAAACAGATTTCCTTCATAAATTACGATTGAAGTACTTTCAGTTACCACGGACTTAAAGTCATGACGCGTTTGAAATCGATTTCCCATTTACTGACCCATTTCACGCTTTTTTCATTCCATTTTAAAAGCGACTGCTTTATCTGGATTTTTATAAATTTGAATTTGGAACACAAGTTTGGTTTTTAATTAAGAAAAATATCTTTTTTTTTATTTACTGGTTAGAAAATGCTCGTTTATATTTTTTATTTGGTTTTTAATTAAGAAAAATTATAGTTATTTTTATTTTCAATAGTCTATGTAATTTTCGACTTACGTTCAACAGTTACCTAGTGATGGGGTGTGATGATAATGTGGTGTGCTTCTTTCTCACCGCCGTGTGGTGACATTAAATAACTTTTCGGTAATTTGTTGGTTGCAGCTATGGATGGTCTACAGTAGCCCAGGTGAAGTGTACGTATTTTTTAACTTTAATTTTATTAAAAAAAATTTTGTGTCATGGTGTACACACATATGAAGTGAAACTTTTTTACGACATATTATTCTTCTTTTATTTTATACTATCTGTTTCCTGCGACTCCGTCCGCGTGTAATTTATTACGGTTGGATTTCAAGGGTTTTGATTCCTTGATGTGAAACCGTTATCAATTTTCTAAAATAAAAGTAGCTTATGTTACTCCTTATAACATTAGCTATCTGCCAATAAGAGTGCCGTTAAAATCGGTTTAGCCATTTCGGAGATCAGCTGGAACAAACAGATAGACAGCCCGACAGACAGGCAGGCAGACAGACAATTTTATTTTTTTATTAGTACTGTATATCCTTTCATATGCATTTAGCAAACAGACATGTAAATTTTATTAATTTGTACAGATTTAATAAATAATTTAGAATAAGTCAACACGCAGTAAGGCAACGCGATGAATTCTTAACAGTTCCAAAAAAAATTACATGTAACCCTCTTAGAAATATGAAAATTCCTGTGGCCAGCTGTGAGACGAATAAAAGCTGTTAGGTTACTTTTTATTTGAAGATGAATATCTTACGTTTTGACTACAAGAGGTTACATATTTGCATTACTTATACGTTTTTATGGTTAATATATTTTAGAAAGAACAAAATAAAGTTTACATTACGTTTACACAACACAATATATCGATGACATTTGTTAACTATTGTGGTTTTTAACTAAGTTGTTAGGGTTGACATATACTTTTTATAAATATTTATTACGTTATTCCATATTATTTTGTTTATATATATACTATTAAACATTCTTATACATAATTTAATTACGATTTATGATATTAA
This sequence comes from Parnassius glacialis, assembly GCA_033319125.1. NCBI lineage: Eukaryota > Metazoa > Arthropoda > Insecta > Lepidoptera > Papilionidae > Parnassius > Parnassius glacialis. Next base: position 28,981,614 of record JAVANC010000008.1, on the reverse strand, counting down.
GATCAATAATGCACTTGATGACTCAACGCCATTGAACAAATTCGTACCTATACTTCGTACCCATACTTCAGAATATTGATCATAACCTTTGATAGAATTAATCGATTTTATTAAAACAAAGACCAAATTTAAGAAAAAGATATTGTTTGTAAATGGAACATATTTAAAAAGAAAGTTATTGTCATTTTTTTTTTAAGTCAACTGTCGTTAGGAAAATAAAGAGCACTTCTTTCAAATTTTCACACCATACAAGTCGTCGTTTTATTTCTATATTCTAAAACTGGATATAACAGATATGCTTTGTGATTTTTTATCGATTCTGTTGATATATATATCAGTATTTTATACTTGATACGTTAACAAACAAACGGACAAACGGACAGACAGTCAATTCCAAAAATGATGGAAATGTATTTAATTACTTATTTTTAGTCCCTCTTAATACATACAGCGAAAACGTCTGTATTTACGTTGGCATTATTTATACTGACGTTTATACTTTTATCATGCTTGCCAACTTTACCCATTTAGTTCAGGTAACAGCGGCGTAGTTCCAAAGTGAAATAAAACCCAGGCAAAATTTTATGCTCCGTTTTATAACATAACAAAAGATGTACAAACGTTAAATATTAGATTCGCTTAGCATTGATAAGCTTTAAATTTCTAATTTTCCTTTTTTCAGAATATTATAGAATTATTAACGATATCAGGAGTTACTTTGCGGAAATCCATTAATTAAAGATGTTAAAAATGAATTAGCTTAGATTTTCGTAATCAAATATAATGGTGTGTCTTACCTTGATTGAAGAACATCTCTTGCCTTCGCTCAATTGCGTGCACTATCCACGTCATACTCCAAACAATACTACACTAGGAAAGACGCATCACTGTCGATAACAGATACATACAGGTAGAGCCATGCTGCAACTATATTAGTAGTATAGTTGTAGCACAAATGGGTCAGCTCGACCGGGGAAAGACCACGCTCTTACAGAATACCAGCGTAAAATAGCAGCTTATTGCTGCTGTGTTTCGTATGGTGAGTATAGAGAACCGGAGACCCTTTTTACTGGAAAAGAGGCATTCCATCTTAGTCCTCACGGGTGATGACGTATCTGCATTTTGATTCGCAGGCGAGGATAAATGTAGATGTTAATGGGCCACGGCAACCACTTACCAACATGTGGACTGTGTGCTCGTTTGTCACCCTATTCTATAAAAAAATTAAACACGCCACGTGTTCCACCTCTAAACAGGGCATTCAGGTGAAGTAGAATCTGCCTTGGCTTCGTCAGCCAGCTTAGTTAGTCGTATTATCGTCGGCGGTCTTTCTAGTTTAGTAGTGTTGGAATTGCTGGGGTTAGTGGTGAAGAAGATAGTGCACGCAATTTAGGGAGATCGGGAGAGGCTCTTCAAACTAGGTGAGACACATAATTTTTTACCCCCGTCCAAACAACACTACTTTATCGAGGGAATCACAATTCAGATACTGGGACACTACGTGACCGAGGATTTGCGTGATGAAATGGACATAAAGTGAGAGCGTAGGGCTTTACGACCCGGTCTAATATGTTGGCCTGTAGGTTTGCACGATGAAGTAGTGCCGTTAATTGCCAGTCTTTCTATTCATACTTCCTTTGGGTCAACTACACACAAAGGGCATACAAAGCATTAAAGGTGCAATATAACAATGCAATTAAAGTTCTTTTGGGGCTGCTCCGCTTCTGCAGCGCTTCAGGCATGTTCTGTGAGGCCAGCACCAACGGGTTCGACGCGATAATGCGCAAAAAAGCCGCATCGCTACTAAGAAGAAACTCCTGGGTGTTATAGCACAAAAACATTACTGTCCTATAATGAGGCAAATTATTAAGGTCCGGCATAGCTGAATTACCAGTGTGAGTGTGTGTGTGTGTGTGTGTGTGTGTGTGTGTGTGTGTGTGTGTGTGTGTGTGTGTGTGTGTGCGTGGGTATGTGTGTGTGGGTGTTTGCGTGCATAAGCGCGTGCGTGCGTGCATGAGTGGGTGCGTGCATATCATTTTACTTCCTCCGTCCACCTAGCTGTATTATTATTAATATTTTGTGATTTTTCTAATATCTCTGATATGGATCTCATTTGTTATCCGAAATAAAGATTTATTATTATTATTATTAAAAAGGTCGGTGTTATATGTTTAATGTGCATATCTGTGTATCTGTCTGTCTTTCTGTGGCATCGTAACTCCCAAACGGATGAATCGATTTAGATTTAGGTTTATTTTTGTTTGAAAGATGTCTTGATCGAGAGCGTTCTTAACTATGATTCAAGAAAATCTTTTTAGCCGTTTGAAGATCGTCAGCTCTTTTTTTCGCGGATTTTTAAATTTTTCAACTTAATATTATAATTTATTACGCGGATCTCAGCCAATAAATTTTTAATATCTTTTATACATCATAGAACATATTCCTACTTGAGTTACTGTTTGAGTGTGTTATCTCTTTCCGTTTCTGTTTTCTGTTTATACTATGCTGTGTAATAATAACTTAAAAAAAAAACAACAAATAAATAAGACCCGCAAAGTTTCTTTCGCCGTTTCGTTTCCGGTCAGTGGAACCTCATTTCGAAACAGTAGTAGAAATTTTATATTTTTTTTTATAAAATAAGGATGACAACTAGCACACAGTCCACCTGATGGTAAGTCGATACTAAGCCATAGACATCTAAATCTACCCACGATTAAGAAACAAAATGCAGATGATTTGTCAGCCCTGAGGACTAATACGGAATGTCTCGTTTCTAGATTACTACAATAAAGTAGTTTGGTTCTCTACATTCACCATACCAAGTACAGCAGCATTAAGCTCTTATTTGCTGCTATTCTGTGAGACCGTAGTTCACCTGCAACCATAATACAGATGCAAAATTAAGCAGCTACGCAATTAATTTTTTTCTTGAGGATTCCTCATTTAGAGGCGACCACGTGTATTATTAACTGTGCTGTGTCTTTTTTTAGTACAGTGGTATTGGAGGTAGTAGTTAGTAGTTAGTAGTTGCGTATACGGATGTTGAAATTTGTGGTGTTAGACTTAATGCTGACAATGACAATGGTCGCAATTGTGAGAGGGAGGGAGATACTTATCAAAGTAGGTAAGATTCATAAAGTTTTTCTAGCTAAGTTAAACATTCTTCTACAGATCACTCATTTATTAACAAAGCGGTAGAATCATTCAAAAAGAGCTTAGCAAACTTTCAGCAAAACCAATTGAGCGCAATAAAAATAAATGCTTTACTTAAACAGATTTCCTTCATAAATTACGATTGAAGTACTTTCAGTTACCACGGACTTAAAGTCATGACGCGTTTGAAATCGATTTCCCATTTACTGACCCATTTCACGCTTTTTTCATTCCATTTTAAAAGCGACTGCTTTATCTGGATTTTTATAAATTTGAATTTGGAACACAAGTTTGGTTTTTAATTAAGAAAAATATCTTTTTTTTTATTTACTGGTCAGAAAATGCTCGTCAATATTTTTTATTTGGTTTTTAATTAAGCAAAATTATATTTTTTTTCAATAGTCTATGTATTTTCGTCTTACGTTCAACAGTTACCTAGTGATGGGGTGTGATGATAGTGTGGTGTGCTTCTTTCTCACCGCCGTGTGGTGACAATAAAATAACTTTTCGGTAATTTGTTGGTTGCAGCTATGGATGGTCTACAGTAGCCCATTTGAAGTGTACGTAGTTTTTAACTTTAATTTTATTAAAAAAAAAAATTGTGTGTCATTGTGTACACACATATGAAGTGAAAATTTTTTAAGACATATTATTCTTCTTTTATTTTATACTAGCTGTTTCCTGCGACTCCGTCCGCGTGTAATTTATTACGGTTGGATTTCAAGGGTTTTGATTCCTTGGCGCGAAACCGTTATCAATTTTCTAAAATAAAAGTAGCTTAAGTTACTCCTTATAACATTAACTATCTGCCAATAAAAGTGCCGTCAAAATCGGTCTAGCCAATTCGGAGATCAGCTAGAACAAACAGATAGACAGCCCGACAGACAGGCAGGCAGACAGACAATTTTATTTTTTTATTAGTACTGTATATCCTTTCATATGCATTTAGCAAACAGACACGTAAATTTTATTAAATTGTACAGATTTAATAAATAATTGAGAATGAGTCTACACGCAGTAAAGCAACGCGATGAATTCTTAACAGTTCCAAAAAAAATAACATGTAACCCTCTTAGAAATATGAAAATTCCTGTGGCCAGCTGTGAGACGAATAAAAGCTGTTAGGTTACTTTTTATTTGAAGATGAATATCTTACGTTTTGACTACAAGAGCTTACATATTTGCGTTACGTATACGTTTTTATGGTTAATATATTTTAGAAAGAACAAAATAAAGTTTACATTACGTTTACACAACACAATATATCGATGATATTTGTTAACTATTGTGGTTTTTTAACTAAGTTGTTAGGGTTGACATATACTTTTTATAAATATTTATTACGTTATTCCATATTATTTTGTTTATATATATATATATATATATATATATATATATATATATATATATATATATATATATATATACATACTATAAAACATTCTTATACATAATTTAATTACGATTTATGATATTAAGATCAAAAATGCACTTGATGACTCAACGCCATTGAACAAATTCGTACCTATACTTCAGAATTTTGATCATAAATTTTGATAGAATTAACCGATTTTAATAAAACAAAGACCAAATTTAAGAAAAAGATATTGTTTGTAAATGGAACATATTTAAAAAGCAAGTTATTATCATTTTTTTTAAATCAACTGTCGTTAGGAAAATTAAGAGCACTTCTTCCAAATTTTCACACCATACAAGTCGTTGTTTTATTTCTATATTCTAAAACTGGATATAACAGATATGCTTTGTGATTTTTTAACGATTCTGTTGATATATATATATATATATATATATATATATATATATATATATATATATATATATATATATATATATATATATATCAGTATTTTATACTTGATACGTTAACAAACAAACAGACAAACGGACAGACAGACAATTCCAAAAATGATGGAAATGTATTTAATTACTTACTTTTAGTCCCTCTTAATAACTTCTGTTACAAACACATGAAATGTACAGACATCTGCAATTTACATTTTTATTATATCTATAGATTTTACTAAATAGGTAAATAATAATCTACTCATGCAGACTTCACGGTAAAACGTTACAAAAAACGTGACGTTTTTGATTTTTAATACTGTATTAAATTTCACCAATACGTCGATAAAGAAGTTCCACCTCAAAAAAAAACAACAAATGATCGTTGTACGATATTGTACAAGTAAGTAGTAGACTTGAATTATCACAAATACTTGGTTTAAAAAAATTACAATTTATATAAATATTTGATATTAAGGACGTGCTATCATAACAGTTTGAGGTTCGAAAGGTAAAGGTGCGAATTGCATATCCGTTGGCTATTATAATGACAACATGAAAACGTAATAGTTTGCTTTTGGTAGAATAATTAACAATGTTTATGTAATCTTAAGTGATCTTTATGTAAGTTATATATGGTAAAAGTCGCTCTAACGTTGTAATATCTTAAAAACTCATGTTTATGTATGACTTTTAATGTTTTTACTTATTTACTATACTTCCACGTTAACAGTAGTACAGTACATATGGCGGACTTATTGCCATAGGGCATTCTCTCCCAATCAACCATGAGGCTGAACAGGGATAGACATATAAGAGATGGTGCAGCAATTATCAAAATAGAAAGGGATGATGAGAAGTAAAATTAAATATATAAATATTTACTTAAATACATTTTAGCCACATAGATAATATTTATATGTAATATACACAATACATATAAATATTATCTATGTCAGATCAAATATGAAATACATACGAAAACAAGAGCTGTGTTATTTCAAACTTGCAAAGATTTTTTCATATGCTTACGGATTTTTTTTTAAACAAACTTGTTGGGACCTTTTTTAATATCAAAAGGGATGTCGTACCAGAATCTAATGACTTTGAGGGCGAAAGAGTGTGAAAATTATTATTATATAAAACAAACTTAAATTAAAAATAAAGTACCGATGTTTTTTTTATAGGATAAGGGTGATAAACGAGCACACAGTTCACCTGATGGTAAGTGGTTGCTGTGGTCCATAGATATCTGCATCTATCCTCGATTATGAATCAAAATGCAGATACGTTGTCACCCGTGAGGACTAAGATGGAATGCTTCTTTTCCAGTAAAAAGGGTCTCCGGTTCTCTACACTCACCATACGAAGCACAGAAGTAAGCTGCTATTTTTAACACTGGTAGTCTGTGAGAGCGTGGTCCTTCCCCGGTCGAGCTGACCCATTCGTGCTACAACTATATCAGTAATATAGCTGCAGCATGGATCTACCACGTAAAATGTAACGTGTGAACGGCATGAACAATCATTTGTTCGTAAGCCTTTTGACCTAATTTACCATGGCTTAACATTAAAACTGTATTCACAGTTTTATTACATATTAACAATTAACAATTATATATTGGTGACGGTGGAGATCAAATCCGGATTATCCACGTACTGTGACATCTTTAACTGCAGACTTACCTCGTGCTCGGCAGTGAAGGTAAATATTATGAGGAAACTTGCCATAGAAATATAATAATTCTAGCAACGCAACTGACTAATTGCTATAACGACGTGATGATTGTTAAGGCAAGCAAGGCATTTCCCCTCTACAGAGGTAGAGGTAACTTAGAGTTTTTTTTTTTATTGAGACAATAGTATATTATTAAGTATTTGAAAACTTACAGCACTTTGAATGATAATGAATTACTCTCGATATCTTTGTTTTGAGTGTAGGACTTGATTTAATAAAGGAATATTCAATGTTATACTTCTTTTGGAGGGTTTGGGAAAAATTATGAGAGTGAATTTTTACGATGCGCGCACACACCGACGCCTAAAAACGACACCATGAAGTTGTTACGATGCGCGCGCACACTGACACCTAAAAGCGACAACTTCAGTGGGTGATTGTCTCCTAAGATTTTTTGTTTTGTTACGCTAAAGAAGTATAACTTTCTACGTGCGTACATAGGTACACACAGACTTGTTTTTTCTGCCGACTTCCAAAAAGGAGACGGTACTCACTTCGACTGTATGTTTTTTTTATGTGTGTTACCTCATAACTTTGAACTGGGTGAACCGATTTCGATGATTCTTTTTGTACATGAAAGCTGATAGTTCTCGTGTGGTCCTTTATGAATATTGATTGAGGTCAGACCAATAGTTTTTGAGTTATTCTTAAATAACTTATATTGAAGTCGGCTGTACAAAATTTTTAATTTTAAATTATAAGTGAAATTATTGCTTTTCCTGCCTTAGAATACGTCTGGAAAGTTACCAAATACGGCCAAATGGTGTGCTTGCACTGCTGTGTTCCAGTGTGGAGGGTATAGAGAGTCAGTATAAATACAGCATGTGAGGTGTTCCAGCTTAGTCCTCAGAGGTAACAACGCCTCTGTAGCCTTTTTAGTATAAAGTAGGCTGCAGGTTTCTATGGACTCCAGTGGCCACTTACCATCAGATGGACTGTAAGTTTTACGTGGTAGAGCCATGCTGCAGCTATATAAGTAGTATAGTTGTAGCCCGAATGGGTCGGCTCGAACAGGGAAAGACCACGCTCTCACAGAATACCAGCGTTAAATGGCAGTTTGAAACTGCTATGTTTTGTATGGTGAGCGCAGAGAACCGGAGACCCTTTTTACTGGAGAGCAGGCATTCCATCTTAGTCCTCACGGGTGACAACGCATCTGCATTTTGATTCGCAAACGAGGATAAATGTAGATGTCTATGGGCCACAGATACCACTTACCATCAGGTGGACTGTGTGCTCGTTTATCACCCTATCCTATAAAAAAGTTAGTTTGTCATTTCAATTTCATAAAAAAGATATGTGTGATTACGACAATATCCGATTTAAGGAATTACATAGAACTATTGTTATTGATATAGTTGCAATAAATATATTATGAATAAAAAGTTATAAATAAAAAGCTGAAAATTACGCGAAGCGTACCTTGAAAGTTATCGAATGAATTAAAATCGGAAAGAAGGGAAGGTTGTGAAAGACTTTGTTCCACAGTTCGAGGTAATTTAATAACTTCACCATCCGCCCCTACGATAACGTCTATCGATTTGCAATATTTACCCTCGTAACGGAGTAAGGGTCGAGATTAAGTACTGTTTCGACCGTAGACGCGACATGTGTATTTACTGCCTACAGCGTACGGGTGTAAAATATAAATTATTTTTGAAAGTGTTGTTAGTAGTAGCTTTATAAAATTAAAGAAAAAGTTAACTGTCAGCTGAATTGTAAACTGACTTCTTTTTATATAACAAGGGTAACAAACGAGCACACAGTCCACCTGATGGTAAGTAGTTGCAGTGACCCATAGACATCTACATTTATCCTCAATAAAGAATCAAAATGGAGATACGTTGTCACTCGTGAGGACTAAGATGGAATGCCTCTTTTCTAGTAAAAAGGGTCTCCGGTTCTCTACATTCACCATACGATACACAGCAGTGTCAAACTGCCATTTTACGCTGGTGTTCTGTGAGAGCATGGTCCTTTCCCGGTCGAGCCGACCCATTAAACTGACTGACTAAATTTAAAAGTGAAACAATTGAACTTTATTATTGAAGTGAAAAGTTTTTAGCTGCGTAAAGCGACTTTTGATAGGAGAAAAACTTATGGATTTACGTCACTGATTACCTCGACATGCTCCTCATGTATTGCGCGCATTTGCAATAGGTCACGAGCAATGTATACGCATATGTTATTGAGTTTTCAATACTATTGACTGTCCTAATGACTGCCTCTGTATTTTTTGAGAAGTAACGCTATTAATATTAATAATAATCCCGTTAATCACCCTAAGTGACCTTTAAAATACTTGTGTTTTATCACAGTAGTAAAATGGAACCACCAGCGAATTTTCCGGACTGATACGACTTAGGAACCTTCAAGAAAAGAGCTTACACCTTTCTAAAAGGTCGGCAACGCATCTGCAATTCCCCTGGTGTTGCGGTTGTTCATGGGCGGCGGTAGTTACTTACCATCAGGTGAGCCGCATGCTCGTTTGCCCTCTATTCTATAAAAAAAAGGAGGATTCGAACCCAAGAGGGCTACTCTAGAACAGAAATATTTTATCTGTGCAACTGTATATATATTTTATCATATTTATGTCCTCGTCCGACCATTCTCTTCAGCCTATAAAATTCCACTGCAGAACGCAGGCCTTCAATATAGATTTTATTACCCGGGAATTTTACCACAGTTGTTTCGCTTGACAGGTTGATTGGCTACCGTAGTTTTCTTTTATAATTTTGAGTTTGATAACAACTCGAAATTTCTGTTGTCCTGTGTCGTATCCATTTATCGTCTCTAAAGACACCCACGGGACTATATTATGTGGTGGTGGATATTTTACACCGCATTATTTACACATATTAAATTTTACACGGTAAACATTTTGTTTTATTTATGGATATTTATGTATATATTTTGTATTTTATTACTTAATTTTCTGTTACTTATATCTAATGACTGAAAAACCAACTTAAAACTTACTGAGCTTGCACTGTCGGGCACAGGCTTCCTCGCATTTATTTTCTCTTCTCATTATGAGCCGCCGGAATAAAGTACTCTTATTACAAAAAAAGTTAAAAAGAGATAATTATATTTTTTTATTGGCATAATTTGAAATTGATATATCAACAAATAGAACTAATTAAAAGAAAATTTGTACCATAATTTTGCTTCAAGGTCAAATGCGTCATGAATTCACACACATGAATTCTATTAAAATATTTCTTATCGCTTTAATTATATTTTAAAAATTAAAGTATTAGTTAAAAATATGACATTTGTTCGTCGCTACGTCATTGAACTATTACAACCGTTTTTATAGATGGATAAAACGATAGCCGGATATAAAACTAAAGTGGAAGTCATTGTTTCATTCAATTTATGTTCGTTTAAAACTCTTTTGTTAAACTAAATCGATTCGCAAAAAAATCATTCACAGGGAACAACCGGAAATAAATTCTGGAGTCTTCCCCAGTCGAGCCGACAGATTCGTTCCACAACTATACTACAAATATAGCTACAGCATGGTTTTACCACGTTAGAATTTCAGTTATTACAACTTAAAATAATACATCAGAGTAGATATCTCATCAGATATCTGTTGTGGCTTCAGAACAGTCCCGATACAGTATCCTTTTCCTAAGTAAGTATTTCCTATCCTCCGGTCACCCCTATATACGCACTACTCTGGAATGGTGCGCCACCTATCGCAAAGAAAAATAAAATGCAAGATGGCTGCGTACACATAAACCGTGTTCGTTACCTCTCGTTTAAAAATATTCAATAAATAAAATCGTAAGACTATCGTGCCATTGCTCGTGTCCACATACATTCGAAGTGCAGTGTGGTTTCTCTGTTTTTTTTTTTATAGGATAAGGGTGACAAACGAGCACACAGCCCACCTGATGGTAAGCGGTTGCTATGGCCCTTAGACATCTACATCTATCTTCGATTACGAATCAAAATGCAGATGCGTTGTCACCCATGAGGACTTAGATGGAATGCCTGGTTGACATTAAAAAGAGTCTCCGGTTCACTACACTCACCATACGAAACACAGCAGCGTTAAGCTGCTATTTTACGCTGGTATTCCGTGAGAGTGCGGTCCTGCCCCGGTCGAGCCGACCCATTCGTGCTACAATCATAATATAGCTGCAGCATGGCTCTACCACGTATACACTAGAACTTCAGCATAAATATTTAGACTTCACCATAACCACGAGGAGTGATCCAGTCTTGTGAGTATCCTTGCCTTATCAACCCAGTTCTAAAGCTATTTTCGTTTACTTCCCGGTTGCGATCATCGGGTTGGCCGGGCTGGTTGTTCTCTGGTTCCTAAACCAGCCACGAAACACATTGCGAAACATTCAAGCCGTAACAATATCATTAACCAGTGGACTAGCTAGTACAGAGTAAGTGTTATTTCTACTCATGTCTGTCATGTCTGCTTTTTAACAAAATTTCTATAACATTTTTTCAATTTTATGCCTGATTGTTTCACATTATATTTTTAGATATTTTATTTTTTATTATTGCAAAATTTTATGCATTTCCTAAAAAAGTTATATCTTATGTTTACGCGAACGCTAAACATTTAAATCAAACTAGTTTTTATGGATTTTATCGCGTATATTAACTGGTTTTCGTCAGGAATATAAAATATCTAGTTTCACTTAAAATTATTACTGATTTAAGCTTCATAAAAACGTGTCATAACGCACGCTCAAAACAAATACAAACAGAGAAAATAAAGTGGTGATTGCGTCGGCAGCCTTAGTAGATACTGCTTTTTAGTGCCACTAGGCGGGCGACTACCGAGACTCTATTTTTTAGATTTCCCTAAATTCCCACTTTTGCAATATTAATATCGTGTCCATTCCATCTGCTGATCTTCAAGATAACAATAATGTCCCCCAGACCGAATTTCGGTCACGCCGGCGAGCCTAAACTGTGACTAGCCATCGCTGCAAGACAGGATTATAGTGCCCAAGTGTATGCGCAAGCACAGGTGCACTCTCTATTCCCTCACTCTCATAGTCCAATGGGACGGTAAACTGACACGACCGGAGAGAGATCAGGCGCAGGACCAACGGCTTTACGTTCTTTCCGAGGCACGGGGGTAAGACACCGCCAACTTCCTGACTCCGGGAAGCTACTGGGAATTTCTTGATGGAAGAACTCAATAACTGATTTTTTTGGCCCGAGCCGGGATTCCAACCTGGTACCTCATGATCAGAAGTCGCATTACTACAACCACTAGACCAATGAAGCAGAGACCAGAACTCTTAAGAATGACAATGTGGAAGAAACGAAGTAGACTAAGTTAGATTGTACTTCATTAGACATGTAATATTATCAGTCTTCTATTCCTTCTGTTGATTCAATTTCAAAGCTAGTTTATCAATATGTGCACCCTATTAAAGCAAATAGTCAATTAATTTCTGTAAAATACTTTAAAACTGACAAAATATAAATTATTGTCTTTGATGCGGTGAATTAGAGAGTGTAGTACTGTAAACATTTTGTTTTTATACTGAATTTAAAAGCAAATTTTTGGTTCAAACCATTTGGAAACATTATCCAGTATTTGCTTGCGCTGTTCCAATGTTAAGCCATTTCTTTTAACTTTAATAATTAGTAGTTTTACTCTTTAATATTCAGTATCATCACTAATCAGAATTATTTATATCAGTCATTTTTGTAACTCAAACTTACGTCCTTACATTTTGTTGTGTGAGGAAAGTGCCTCTGTTAAACATTAATAGTCACATCAATACATTTTTTATAGAATGAGAGTGATTAACGAGCACACGGTCCACTGATGGTAAGTGGATGCTGTGGCCTATAGTATAAAAAGCAGCATTAAACTGCTATTTCACGCTGGTGTTCTGTGGGTTGGTCGTTCATTCTACAACCATAATATAACTGTAGCTCTACCACGTTTCTTTATTATCAAAGATGGCGAATTCTAGATATTATATGGTAAAATTTAATTATGTCGTCATGCTGAATCGATGCCTAATCTTTTCCTATAAATAATATTTAAAACCGTGTTGTGACGGTGGAAGAATATCCACTACCCCATATCATCCCGTGGGTGTCGTAAGAGGCGACCAAGGGAAACAAATCAGGAGATGGGCAGCAGCGTTTTTATTTATTTATTTATTTATTCTTTATTGCATTCCTTAAAACAAAAGAATACAAAGGGCGTACTTAATGCCTCGAGGCATTCTCTACCAGTCGACCCATGGAGTGGTGAGAATTTGATGTAGGTGCGGCAATATAGAATAAAATAAGACTACACAAAATAATAATTAACTACATAATACATACAATTTACTAATAAATAAACTATACATATATGACGTATGCATACATATATAAAATATATGGCATATGTATACAAATATAAACATACAAATAAACATATTTGCCTCTTCTTAATAACGATTAAAAATAAAAAAACTGCCATTGCTAACCCGCTTGCCACTTTGCAATTATAACAAATGAGGCAATCTATAGGGGAGGCCTATGTTCAGCAGTGGGCTTTAATATGCTGTAACGTTAATAGTGTGACGATAATTTTAAAAAAATTTTCGCTTTTAGAACTTTTTAACAATTTATCAAGTCTGTTTTAAAACACAGCATAGGCTTTGGAAACAGCCTGTTATGTGAGAATGCACATTGTTATGCGATATTAGGCTTTTGACCTAGTTTTGTTCTTCGAACACGTCGCCGACATTGTCCCGTTCCAAAAATAGTTGTCTGCTTCACTTTTTTTAATGTAAAATCTGCTGTCTTTCTTTTTTCCACTTGCTGCTTTATGAATTTTTTACCCTTCCGAGAGTATTAAGGCATGTCACTAACTGTGTAGTGGCTTTGAAAGAACACTACCCCATTTCATCCCGTGGGTTTCGTAAGAGAAGAAGCAAATTAAAATAGAAGATGGACAGCAGCATCTTTATGACGATAACAAAATAAAATACTGCCTTTGTAACCCTCCTGCCAAGAGTGGCAACTATGACAAACTCTTCCCAATGAAGCAATCTATTGAAGAGGCCTATGTTCATCAGAGGACTTTTATAGCAATAAAAGGAATATCAGGATTTCAATGTCGCATAAATACTACTAAAAAGCGGCCAAGTGCGAGTCGAACTCGCCCATGAAGGGTTCCGTAGCAGCAAGTAACATAATTTAAGATTTATGACGTATTAAAAAAAAACTAACTACTAGGTCTCTTCCAAGCCAATTTTCGGTGGAAACTTACATGGTATTGTACATCATATATTTTTTTTAGTTTTATCATTCTCTTATTTTAGAAATTACAGGGGGGGACACACATTTTCCCACTTTGGAAGTGTCTCTCGTGCAAACTATTCAGTTTACAAAAAATTATATAAGAAACCTCAATATCATTTTTGAAGACCTATCCATAGATACCCCACACGTATGGGTTTGATGAAAAAAAATTTTTGAGTTTCAGTTCTAAGTATGGGGAACCCCTAAAATTTATTTATTTTTTTATTTTTGCGTGAAAATCTTAATGAGGTTCACAGAATACATCAACTTACCAAGTTTCATCAGCATAGTTTCGGAAAAAATTGGCTGTGACATACGGACGTACAGACAGACAGACATGACGAATCCATAAAGGGTTCCGTTTTTTGCCATTTGGCTACGGAACCCTAAAAATGATCCTCTGTTTTGACAATTTGTGAGGTGTAATTTTTTCTTCAAATTGATATCGGGCTACCACTGAATATATAACCTCTTTATTAAAAAAAAAAGATTTATTAAAATTGGTTCCCAATTGACGAAGACGTCGTGTATACATATATACAACAAAAACATACTGTCGAATTGTTTACCTCTTTCTTTTTGGCAGTCGCCTAAAATTAGGTGTACATTGATTATTTTGTGTAAATAATTCGAATAATTTCTAATTAATGTGTATGTAACCGTATAGTGGCAGTGTGGTGTAAGCATATCTTATGTCGTAATGTCGTAAGAGGCCTCAGAGGGAAACAGAGGCAGGAGATAGGCAGTAGCATCTCTCTGATAACAATAAAAAAGTACAAAAAACTGCGGTTGCCAGTCCACCTGCCAAACGTGGCAAATATGGCAAAATCACTCCTATAAGGCAACCAGTGAGGGACACCTATATTCAGCACTGGCCTTTTATTAGGCTGTAAATGTATCATATGAAATCCGTAGAAACTTGTGTCATATATATTAATAATTTATTAATAATCCATATTATGACCACCATATGACTATCGGATAAAGCGTTCACATTCAGAATTCTCGTGAGTGAACAGTATATTATAAAGCTCATTGTAAACAGCATCGCCGGAAATGCTTACAAGCCATTTCCGACGGAAACGAGAAGCTCGCGTGTCCGCTATAATGGCGGCTTCCGGCAGTCGTCGCGAATCATTAATGTGCCGATAATTTCACTAAAATTTAGTTTAATATAAATTTAAATGAATATAATGTTATTTCAAATTAAATATTAATTGGGTTGTTATAAACTAATTTAATTAATAGAATCAGGCGTTACTTTGAGGAAGTCCATTATATTAAAGTTGGTAAAAAAATTACTTCGTGTACATCCGCTCGATAAAATAAAATGATGTGTCTTATCTAGTTTGAAGAGCAAATGAAGGTGCTAACTAAGAGAAAATAGAGTAGATTCTGTGGAGGCTGGCAGCAGCCACATAGCGAAGAGAGTGGCCGCTTAGCGGCCAGACTTCGCAGAGTCTATTTCACCTGAGGATGCCTCGTGTAGAGGCGAAACACGTGTCGTATTTTCGAGAGTGGTGTGTCGTGCACAGTGTGGTGGGGCTGGGGATGGTAGTGCTGGGATTGACGGCAACGAGTATAGTGCGCGCGATTGAGGGAGGGTGGGAGGTCCGCTTAAAACTGGGCAATACACATCAATTTCTTTCTTTACGCGGAATTAAGCAAATTCGTTTATAACAACCCTATTATAATGGATTTCCGCAAAGTAACGCCTGATTCTATTAATTAAATATTAATTGTTTGAGTGTATATTTAATCAATTTATGAGTCCATATGTACATTAAATGTATGGTACATTAAATGTATTACCCGTGTAGTGGCGGTCAGCAACGTCTTCCTAATAACAAACAAAAGCTGTGGTTGCCAAACCTAAGTGTAGCAACCATTACAGATATGCCCCTTATGAGGCAATCTATGAGGAGTCTTATATTCAACAGTGGACTTCGATGGTATAAAGTTGAAAGTAAAGTTGCAGCCTATTTACTTCCCACTGTGCACAGGCCTCCTCTCATTTCTGAGAGGGTTTTAAGGCAAGGAATTGGCCACCGCGCTACCCTAATGCGTGTTGGCGAACTTCACATTTCTTCGAAATATTTTTTTTCTTATTTCTCAGACATGCAGGTTTCCTCACGATGTTTTCCTTCACCGCCGAGCACGTGGTAAATTAGCACTTAAAATTGCAATTAACGATTTCATTGATGCCGGCGGGGATCAAACCCGGGTTACTCGAGTACTGTGAAGCTTACAGCGAGCGTTAACCATCTGAGCTACCACGGCTTTTTCGATGGTATGTAGTGAATGAATGAATTATGTACAATACAAAATGTATGTAAGTTCAATTCATTAATTCATTAAGTATACATACCCGCATCATATACCTATCCTTGACTGCCTCCATAGTCCAGCGTTCTTAAGCATGACTGATGATTAAGTGGTCTCTGGTTCACATCACGGGTCGGATCAGAATCAGATATTAGATTTTTTAGTCAAGAAATTCTCACTTGCAGCCCAGAGTCTGGAAGCTAGTGGTGCTTTACTCCCGGGTAAGCATGAAAAACAGTTGGTCGTGCGCCTGATCCCATTTTGTCTTAATAGACTATAAGAGTGAGAGACTAAAGAGTGCAACTGAGTGTGTGTGCACACACTCATGCACTATAATCCTGTCCTGCGCAGATGGCTAGTCTTCTTTGGTAAAACACGTAAAGCAGTTGGTTCTACGCCTGATCCCATTCTCTCCCAACGGACAATGAGAATAAGGGAACAGAAAGTGTACCTGTGCTTGGGCACACACTCGTGCATAATCCTGAACTGCGATGATATCTAGTCTCAGTTGAGACTAGCCGTGGTGACTGAAAGGTTTGGGGGATATTATACTGCAGCCCATTTTATTGATTTGGTCTAACCCGGGATTTGAAATCGGGACCACATGATCAGTACTGATGAAAACTAGACCAACGAGGCATTAAAAATAATTTAAAATTAAAAAAATTGTACAACCGACTTAAATCTAAGCGACTTCAATATAGGTTATTTAAGAATAACTCAATAACCATTGATCTGACCTTGATCAAATTCATACGGGACCACACGAGAACTATCAGCTTTCATATGAAAAAAGAATCATCCAAATCGGTTCGCCCAGTACAAAGTTATGAGGTAACACACATAAAAAAAAACATACACTCGAATTGAGTACCGTCTCCTTTTTGGAAGTCGGCAGATAAATACACTGTGATACTATTGGCTCAGTTACAATCAATATCACATGTACCAACGATTTTACTGTTTAAAAACATATATACTAGTAACGCCATTAACATTAGTAAAACAATGGGGTTGTTATATTTATTAAACTAATTTGCTTAATTCCGCGTAAAGAAAGTAAATGATGTATCCTGCCCAGTTTTAAGGGAACCCACCCTCCCCCCACCCTCCCTCAATCGCGCGCACTATACCGGTCGCCGTTAACCCTAGCGCTACCATCCCCAGCACCATCACTCTAAGCACGACACACCACTCCCGAAAATACGACACGTGTTTCGCCTCTACACGAGGCATCCTCAGGTGAAGTAGACTGTGGTGACTGACCGCTAAGTGAGCGGCGAGCCTCCTCCCCTAAACCACTCCACGTAAGCTTTAAATGCGTGTAGCAGTAGTTCACGATATCACATGATGAATTCAAACCAATGACATTCCAAGTTCGAACCTACCCTTAACCATGAGGCTATTGTCACTTGAATAACATAGCACACAGAATTTCAAAAAAGCTCAGTCCGGTTCAGACGGCATTCAATTTATATTAATCAAGCACCAATTCAGTAAAACATGTGCGCATTTAATTTCGGTTTTCTACAATTTATTTATTCAGATCACGTTTATTTTGATTATTTTAGCAGCACAAAGCAGTGGTTAAGCGTTTGTATGCAAATTTATGGGCTGCAAGTTCGAATCACGCTTGAAAGAAATATTTATAGGGCCTGTGCATAGATTTTCCGGGTGTGAGGGAGAAACTTATAGTTGGTGGCTAACTATCTAAGCTAACATCTATAAAAGTCAGGAAAACTAACTTTATTAGAACCACAAAAACGATATAATGATTGACATTTTGCGCTACTCGGATGATAAGGTTTCTCAACTATGTGTCAGTGTACCGCTATTTGAAATATTTTGTTAAATTCTGTAACTTTTTTTAATTGAACAGTGGTAGAGCCATGCGGCAGCTTTTGCTGTCGCACGGATGGGCCGGCTCGAACCGGGGTGGTACCACGACCTCACAGAATACCAGCGTGAAGTTGACTTTTACCTCTGCGTTTCGCTTGGTGAGTGCAGGTGGCCGGAGGCCCTTTTTACTGGAAATGAGGCATTCCATCTTAGTCCTCACGGGTGGCAACGCATCTGCATTCGCAAACGAGGATAGATGTAGATGTCTATGGGCCGCAGCAACCACTTACCATGCGGTGGAATGTAAGCTCGTTTGTTACCCTAATCCTATAAAGAAACCTGTTACTTTTTGAAAGTCTTACTTAATCCACTGCTGCACAAAGGTGATTTTTAAAAATACTCCATCTAAATAAGACTCTTCTTACCTATTTCTGGCTCAAACAGGCCTACACTGCTGAGTACCGATCTTAAGAGTACTCTTACGTGTGAGGCATTCCAATTTTGTCCTAAAAGTCTTACGAAGTAGAGGCATGCTGCATCTATATTATGGTTGCTACACGAATAGGTTGGCTTGAGCAAGGAAGGATCTCGCTTCCATATTACACCAGCGTTAACTAGTAGCTTAATGTATAGTGAGTGTAGAGAACCACAGACTTTTTTTTTTCTGGTAACAACGAATTATATCTGCACCTTTTACTAGATCTTCATTCAATCTAGTGTAATTTTTTGCCACTGCAGCTCAGTAATTCCTTCGAATATGTCGGTTACTATTATTATTTTTTTATATGATAAGGGTGATAAATGAGCACACATATGATGGTAAGTAGTTGTTATAGTCCATAGACTAGAATCTACATACTATCCTCGATTACGAATCAAAATGCAGATGCGTTGTTACTCGTGAGGACTAAAATGGAATGCCTCGTTTCTAGTAGAAAGGGTTTCCGGTTCTCTACAGTCACCATACGAAACACAGCAGCTTTAAAGTGCTATTTTACGCTGGTATTCTGTGAAAACGTGGTCTTTCGCCGGTCAAGCCGACCCATTCGTCTTACAGCTATACCACTAATATAGCTGGACCATGGCTCTAGCACGTAAAATAGTTCTACTGTAAATATTTTCTTTACGCATTCTTTCATATAAAGCAGCTTCTAGCATAGCCGTCTCCACAACTCGCTGAGTGACCTTAAGCTGCCTCATACGACTAGTAGCTAAGGACTACGTTTTAGATCTATGTTATCGTATTACGGTGTGATTGAAAATTGGATATTTGTTTTACACGAGGAAATCATCACTCCAATGGCAATGTGAAAGGGGAGTGAAGTTCTACCGGACTCTTACCGGCTAAAATATCGGCAGATAAAATATCAATATAAATAAAGGTCTTATAATAATCTCAAACTGATTGCCATCCTGATATCAGTACAACTAGTGTAGCCTACAATTGTACCATAATCCAATTGTACCAAATTCGCTGGCGTTAAACGAGAAATTCAGAAAATGGAAGACACATTTTTTAAATACTTCACATAACGTACTCCCTGGTTCTATAGATGTTTTCACGATTTTTTCCCCAAAAGCATTGTATGGAGTATGGTACAAGGTTAAAACATCTTATCGATGAGTTTTGTTATGGATATTCTTTGTATATAATATAAGGAAATCTAGGTAAAGGGCTTATTATAAAGTTAAAACGTTTCGTTTTTTTTATTTTATAGTACTTTTTAAAAAAGAAAACTTAAAAGATTAAAAATATTACCACATAAAAGCTTCTGCAGTCAGTGATTTCGTTTGAAATTATTTTATAATTTCTGGTTATTTCAAGCCGGTTTTAAATTTGAGAAAATGAAAAAACTAACTGAAATATAGTAAAATACTATGTCTACATTAAAAATGATTAAACAAAACAAAAATCTAAATTCTTTAGATGATAGTTCTTCACAAAAACAACATTAGTTATAAATAAAGACAACGAAATTTTAATTTGTGGAGATGCCTTCACATAAAATATATAACAAAAACATTCATGCCTGTCACCCAGAAGGGTAGGCAGAGACTACGGACTTCCATTTGGCATGAACTTGGCACATCTCTCTCACCTCTTCCACATCCATATACCTACGCATACATGCTTGTCGGTTAAGGCTACTCGTAATTGTCAATCTTTCTTGGTTCATTCATTCTACACACTGGTCCTAACATCATCTTGCATACCACAATATTAAAAAAAATACAAACACTCACGCCTGTTACCCAGAGGGGTAGGCAGAAACTACGGACTTCCATTTGGCGTGATCCTGACACACCTCTCTCGCCTCCTTTACATCCATGTATCTACGCATACACGCTCGTCGGTAAAGGGTACTCTTACTCTGGCCCATTTTCAATGTATCGCCGATTCGGTCAATAAACCTTCATCTAAGGCGTGCCTTCCCAACTCTGCCGTTTACTTCTGCAATATAGACTTGTTTTGTCATTCTTTCTTCGTTCATTCTTTCTACAAACTGGTCACAATATCATCCTGCAAACCACAGTCTTCTCTTATCACACAATTTCTCACCCTGGCAATCAGAATCAGCCCTTACATTCTCCTTAATGACCGCATTTCTACAGCATTTATTCTACTCTCGTGCTTCTTCTGCCACACCCAACTTTCACTACTATACATTAAAGTAGGGACTAACACAGCATTGGGAATTGCCATGCGTGCCTTTATGGACATACGAGTATAGTCACAATAGAGTGTGGAGCTCTACACTCTATTGTGAACATTGCCCTATTTTCTGCGTTCACTCGTCGTTCTATATCCTTATCATAACTACCATCCCTTCTGCCCTTCACATATCGAAGGTAAACAAACGTCTCTACGATATTTGTCGCCTTCGGAAATTGATTTAAAGTTCCGTTTACCGCATTAAGGAAAAAAAAGTTAGGTAAACATTTAAAAGGCTCAAAACAATACTTTGTGGCAAACGGTGTGGGAGGCGTATATTGAGCAGTAGAATTGTGATGGACTTTATGATGATAGTAAAATAAATGGCTTGTTAAAGCCACACAGACATGGTAGAGCCATGCTGCAGCTATATTAGTAGTATAGTTGTAGCACGAATGGGTCGGCTCGACCGGGGAAGGACCACGCTCTCACAGAATACCAGCGTAAAATGGCAGCTTGACACTGCTGTATTTCGTATGGTCAGTGTAGAGAACTGGAGACCCATTTTACTGGGAAAGAGGCATTCCATCTTAGTCCTCACGAATGACGAGGCATCTATATTTTGATTCTTTATTGAGGATAAATGTCTATGGGTCGCAGCAACCACTTACAATCAGGTGGACTGTGTGCTCGTTTGACACCTATAAAAAACAGACCTCCTAGCACCTTCTACCAAGCGTATTAATTAATGCAAACCCCCCTACACCGGAAGAGGCATATGTTACAATATATGTTTTTAAAGAATAAGGGTGACAAACGAACACACTTTCCACCTGTTGGTAAGTAGATGCTGTGGCCCATAGACATCCACATCTATTCTCAACTAAGAATCGCAATACAGATGCGTTGTCACTCCTGAGTACTAAGATAGAATGCCTCGTTTCTAGTGAAAAGGATTTCTGATTATCTACACTCACCATACAAAGAAAAACAGCATTAAATTTCTATTTTACGCTGGTTTTCTGTGAGAGTGTGATCCTTCCGCGGTCGAGCCAACCCATTCCTTCTACAAACATAATTTAGCGTGACTCTACTACGTTGTAAATATGAAAAATAAATTTTTAATGATAAGATATTTAAAAACACCAACAAAAATAAACAATGACAACCTAGGAAAATAAACCATCATATTTCATGGCTTGGGACACACTTTGTTGCCTGTCTATTATACCGCCCTCACATATTGTATTATTATATATTATAGGCGACATCTGCTACCCGTTCATGTCGAAAATTGTCGCCTCGCACGACTGTAACGGCACGTTATTCAGTTATTTCGCGTATATCAATTGTTTTAGATCGGTATTATATATTTTTTATTGAGGAGGTTAGGCAGTATTGAGCATGTCGTCAGTAGCAATGAAAATATACGAGCTGTTTTAAAAGCCGTGGTAGTTTAGTGGTCGCCGTTATTTCACAATACGCAAGGTACCCCGGTTTGATCCACGTCGACACCAATTAAAATCTTAACTGCAATTTTAGTTGTTGATTAACCATCAGCAATATAGGAAATCTGCACGTTTAAACAATTAAAATATTGTGAACATATTCCACAATACATAACGAACAGCTTACTACATGGCCAATAACCCTTTAAAAATTAGAGAAGGGGAGCAAAAATTGTACGTCTGTATTTGGGCTGTAATTTAATTTTCTTTTCTGATGTACGAATATTATTCTACCTAGAAGTCTTTCTGAAAAGTTGTTAAACCCTTTTATCTATTACAAATGCAAGTGCATTGCGTGCACTTCTGTGTTCTGGTCTATACGATATATTACAGAAGTTTAATTACAGAATTGCCAATTTAATTACAGATGTTCCATCTTAGTGCACAGATATTACAATGAATTCACCACAATCTCCAGAAACACTCCGTTTAAATTTTAAGAGAAAATTAAACCCCTAAGTGTTAAAAAATACAGAAAGAAATTTTTAGTTCCCCGTTATTTTAGGCTGTACTTGTTAAGCAGCTCTTATTATGCTGCTATTGTACTCTAAAATTCTGTGAAAGCACCCTCATCACTCAAAGCAACCCATTCGTACAAAATCATAATAAAATTAAATCTATACACTGAGTACATTTGTATTATCATCTGTGCACTGAGTACAAGTGCACTCTCATCTGTACATTGAGCACAATTGCGTTCTTATCTAAATAATGAGTATAACTGCACTCTTATCTGTATACCGAGTACAACTGTACTCTCATCTGTATACAACTGCACTCTCATCTGTACACTGAGTACAACTGCACACTCATCTGTATATTGATCACAACTGCGTTCTTATCTAAACAATGAGTATACCTGCACTCTCATCTGTATACTGAGTACAACTGTACTCTCATCTGCATACAACTGCACTGTCATCTGTACATTGAGTACGACTGCACTCGCATTTGTCCATTGTGTACAACTGCACTTTATTTTTTTACAATATGTATAAGTCACTCATATGTGTACATTGAGTACAACTGCATTCTTATCTGTACGTTGATTACAGCTGAACTCTCATCTGTATACTGATTATAACTGCACTCTTATCTGTACATTGAGTACAACAGCTAGCTTTATATGTACACTGAGTACAACTGACAATCTCAGCTGTACACTGACTAAAACTGCCAGTCCTTTTTGTACACTGAGTGCAAGTTCTGATAATCAGGCTTGATAAGAAGCATTATGAAAATCATCATCACCCCTTATATTTTATTGTTTGGATTGGGCTAAAAAATAAATAAAAAGGAAATACGAACAAATGGGGGTAAATATGTAATCGCTCACTTGTTCTAGCAGTATAAAGTATCGCACAGGCGACCAAGATTGGTACTCGTAACTCTGCGAGGCTCACTGTCGTTCCTATGCCCCTTGGGGTATTCTACTAGTGTAGGCAAGGAGGATCGTGTTGCTGAGAGGCTGCCCTGTGTTACATTGAGAGGAGTAGTGTTGCTGTTGGTTTGCATACTTTGGTGTTATCATGTAATTGGGTCTTTCACATTAAACCGGTGGGTGTTGGTCAAACTGTGTGGTGTGTTGCCTACTGTCGATATTTTTCATGATACTTTCCCTAAATATAGGAAAAATGTAATAGATCACTATTATAAATAATTTGTGAATAATTTAATTTAATTATAATGTAATATCCATGTTCCCTACAGCTGTGGCTTAGTTATGTGCATGTTTTTTTGTTTGGTTATACATTATCTTTAAGTATTATTTTTTTGTGACATATTTCTTTATAAGCTATTGTAGCTCTGTCCTGTCTTAATTTTTTTAGTTTTTTGTAATGCTGTGTCACCTATAAGGGTGCACACATCAGTCCCTAGATTAAGCCCACGTTCAATAAAATGTAGTAATGTGTGCACTGCTGGTGCCCTATGAATAAATAAATAAATAAATAAACTGTAATGCTCTATAATGAATGTATGGTGCAGTGCACTGTTTTGTTGCTGATAATGATTAGTTGCATAAGCAAGAGAGGAAGTTGAGCATCCGCTCTCATACTTTTATAATTTTTAACAATTTACCTCCAGTCCAATTTCTAATACGCTTAATATTAATATTGTTATTTATATACAGAATATTATAATAATATTGTTATTAAGCTAAATATTAGGTTATTCAAATAATCTTGAGAATAATTTCTAACAATATGTTATTTTAAAGCTAATGTTATGATATTATGACAGCGACTGAATGCTACTGTGTTTCGTATGCTGAGTGTAAAGAACTAAAGAATAAAATGTGTTTCCATCTGGTAGACTGTGTGCTCGTTTATAACCCATATTCTATTAAATAATGTTAAAATTTATTTTACCGGTGAACATAATGGTGAATCTAATTCCTAGCCTACTAAAACACTTAAAAAGACCGCTCGGCGCCGACGTTAACACAACTTTTTATTAAATAAGGTCTTAGAATATTTTAGTTGCGCTGTTTGCCATTGTACGTTGCTGTACGTTTCGCGTTGTTTTCTTTTGCATTATTATTGCTCATCGGCCCGTAAAAGCACATAGCCGGACATGAGCTGCTTTCGACGTAGAGAGGAACTGCTTTAAACGTCACTATTGGCAAAATGGACTGTCCCAGTACTAGACATACCATACTATCGCCTTTGCTGCCCGTTGCCGGTCTGGGTGTTTTACGTCTAGCATAAACCACATGAACGTGTAGTGACGGTGTAAAGAAATAAAGAAAGAAAGAAAAGTTTATTTGGTACATAAATAAATCGTTTACAAAAAATTATTTACAATAAAAAGAAATACAATGTACATGCACCAAATAGGTTTCCACTCAGCATGAGTTCACGGAGTTAATAAACTTCGTGAATGCTGGTTTTCAGTGGAACCATAGATTATCCACTACCCCATATCGCCCGGTGGGTGTCTTAAGAAGCGACAGAGTGAAACAAATAAATACCTAGCCAGTAGCCTATTACTAATAAGAACTAAAAAATAAAAGACTGCGGTTGCTAAGCCTCGTTTCAAACGTGACAACTTTTACGTGGTAGAGCCATACTGCAGCTATATAGTAGTATAGTTGTAGCACAAATGGGTCGGCTCTACCGGGGAAAGACCACGCTCTCACAGAATACCAGCGTAAAATAGCAGCTCAATGCTGTTGTGTCTCGTATGGTGAGTGTAGAGAACCGGAGACCCTTTTTACTGGAAACGTGGTATTCCATCTCAGTCCTCAGTGGTGGTGGCACATCTGCGTTTTGATTCTTAATTTAGGATAAATGTAGATGTCTATGGGCCACAGCATCCACTTACCATCACGTGGACTGTGTGCTCGTTTGTCACCCTTGTTCTATTAAAAGAAAATTCCCCCTTGAGGCTATCTATGGGAGGGAGCTGTGTACAGAATTGGACTTTTGATGGGATCAGGCGCAGTACTAATGACTTTACGTGCTTTCTAAGGCACGGGGATCAAATCCTCGGCGGTGGCACAATGCCAATTTCCTTACTCCGAGCTGTTACTGAGAATTTCTTGAACGAAAACTCCAATTATTGATTTTGAACCGAACTGGGATTCGAACCCGGAACATGATAAGCAATGGCATTTAAACCACTAAACCAACGAAGCATTCGAATAATAAGTATAATACATTGACGAGAGATATAATTGATTGGATAACGCAGTATTAGACGTTTCGCAACTTCGACGCTGCTGTCCGATGCTGGATATTTGTATTCTAGCACAAACAAAATGATTATACCATTATCTAAACCTTTAGTCATAGGATCTTTTTAATCTTTTCCAATTCTCCTTACAACTACAGGTCAAATGGAATGATAGGTAAGGTTAATTAGGGCGTCATAACATGGAGGTTTAAAGTTAAAAGTTACAGCCTGCATACGTCCCGAGTCCCGAGTGCTAAAGAGTTTTAGGGCAAGGAAGTGTCCGCCGCGCTGCACCACTGTATATTACCGGATTTCACTTATTTATTTACTTTGATATTTCTCAGTTATGCAGGATTTCTCACGATGTTTTTTTTTCACTGCACAGCACGTGATAAATTGGCACTTAAAATTGCAAATAATAATTTCGTTGATGCCGGCGGGGATCTAACCCGGGTTGCTCGCGTACTGTGAAATTTACAGCGAGCGCTGTCACTGAGCTACAACGGCTCAATATTAACACGAAAATTTATAAATTTAAATAAAAAAAACTAGTTATTTATTTATTTTATTATAGAGTGCACGAAACAATAAACCACAACTACAACACCTCTCTTGGAAAATCACAAACAAGTACTTTATTTCTGTTATAACAAATCTAAAATATTTTTCTGTCACAAGCACAAAGTCTGGTTTGAAAAATAGCCCTCTACTATATCTTATATTAAGGGTTGGCAAAATAAGCTTAAACTTTCATTTTCATAAATTTAATACATTTTAATAACTTATTATAATAAATTGCAAATAAATACTTACTTACTTACTTACTTACTTATCGTCACGCACAATCCCTGACGGGGTAGCCAGAGAGAACAGATCGCCAAGTGTCACGATCCTTACATACCTCTTTCGCTTCTTTCAGATTCATCATCTTCTTCATACATGCACGTCTAGGTATCCGAGTACTCTTGACCCTCCCCTCTTCGAGCAATTTGCTCACATGGTCTTCGAAAGTTAGTCTCGGTCTACCTCGACACCTTTTAATATTAACTTTCGCGCTATATATTTTCTTCACCATTCGGTCTTCACTCATTCGCTCAACGTGCCCAAACCATCGAAGCACGCCCTTATCAATTTTTGTGATAAGGTCATCTTTCAAACCTGCCATATTGCGAATCTCTTCGTTTCGCTTTCGGTCAGCCATGGTGACGCCGCACATTTTACGAAGAGATCGCATCTCCACTGCATTCAACTTGCTTTTATGCTTCTTCTGGCATACCCAGGTTTCGCTGCCATATAACAAAGTCGGTACCAACACTGCGTTATGTATTGCAAGGCGTGCACTCTTCACTACGCCTTGCCTTTTGACTAACGCAGTCAGGGCACCATTGACTTTGTTCCCGGCAGCGACACGCCTGTCCACATCTAAATCACATCTTCCATCCCGGCTAAAAGCACTCCCCAAGTATACAATTTCATTTACCTGTTCTAGACATTCCTGATTTACCCATATTTCACACTTCGTTCTCTCTTCGTCCCTTTCAAATACCAGAACCTTAGTTTTATTAGCATTCAAGCGGAGACCTTTAATTTCACATTCCTCTTTCATACACGTGACTAATGCCTGCAGTTCTGCCTCTGATGGTGCAATAAGCACTGCATCATCAGCATACAGCAGACAATTTACTTTAATGTCACCCAATTTCACACCCAAACAGCTATCTTTCAGTTTCTGTAAACAGCTGTCGAGATACAGTATGAAAAGCAAATAAATAATGTGTTAAACAAAGATTTCTGTTTTTTTTTTTGTATAAAAGTGAAGTGATAATCGAATGTATATCCCATTTAATGGTAAGTCGCTACTGTAATCTATAGGCACCTTCAACCAACTTCGAGCACACATGGCTATAGATGCGATGTTACTTCTGAGGACTAAGATGGACGCCTCATAGCCTGTGATTATACTACCTTTCTATACTCTTCTGACCGGCTACATCAAACGACAGTGCGCGCAATGTTGTTTTGCGGCAGACATATGTAAAAGGGTGGTAACTAACCAGGTGAACTTCTTAGCAGTAAAGGAAACCTACCATCTAGTAATAAACAAGATGTTTCATTATTATGAACCACTTCATAGGTAATAAATTTGAAACGAACAATAATTTAAAATTAAAAATTTTGTACAATCGACATCAATATTAAGTATTAAGAATAACTCAAAAACATGAGGAGCACCAGCTTGCAAATAAAATAAAAACCATCGAAATCGGTTCACCCAGAAAAAAGATACAAAAAGAACATACAGTCGAGTCGAAAAGCCATCGATGTTGTCCATTTTTTGACAGAATAATACGACATTATTGATGTAGCATGCCGAGTTCGTGCCCTTTTCTCTGTCAATTGTCATGTTCAATGTCAATCCTAAACAATATTTATAATTTAAATCAATTCCTTATTTATTTTATTGCGTTGTATTATTTCATAGCTAAGAATAAGTTAAAAAAAAACCACAAAAAAGAATATAATTTTAATTAAAAAAAACAATTGTGTCATTGGAAACCCTAAAGATATACAGGATGCCTTCTTTGGCGTCGTGCCAAAAAACACAAGGTCATGAACTTGTAGGCCCGGCCACCTTAAGATTTATATTGTTGTTACTTTAGTGAATAGGGTGGATCAGGAAGAAAACATTACCTATATATTTCACTCCGGGCCGGATAAAAGTAGGTGAAATGGAACAGCTTTATTGTTTTATAGAAAGCCTACGTTAACCACAAATGAGGTTTCACGTCGTGCTTAATTGTTTTGTTTGGAAAAACAAATTGCTGCTAATAGGAATACCGATGTTTATACGTGACGGAGTCACGTTTTAGTTATAGCTGCAGCACAAATGGGAAAGACCACGCTCTTACTGTATCATCATCATCATCATAACAGTCTTTCATAAGTCCACTGCTGAACATAGGCCTCCCCGAAGGAATGACAGAAAGCACGATCCTGAGCCACCTGTATCCATCGAATTCCTGCATGTCTTACAAGGTCGTCACTCCATCTCGTGGGGGATCGCCCTACACCTCGCCTACCGGTACGAGGCTGCCACTCGAGAACCTTTCTTCCCCATCGGTTGTCGGTTCTTCGAGCTATATGCCCGGCCCACTGCCACTTCAGGATACTAATCCGTTGGGCTATGTCGGTTACTCTGGTTCTACTGCGGATATCCTCATTTCTAATTTTATCACGCAGAGAAATCTCGAGCAAAGCCCTCTCCATAGCTCGCTGAGCGACCTTGAGCTTCCTCTTACGGCCAGCAGTAAAGGACCACGTCTCAGATCCGTAAGTCATCACTGGCAACACGCACTGGTTGTACAATTTCGTTTTAAGGTTTTGAGGTATGTCTGACGAAAAGATGTGTCATAGTTTCCCGAACGCAGCCCAGCCGAGTTGAATCCGTCAATTGACCTCTCGGTCGAAGTTGGACTTACCTAGTCGGACTATTTGTCCCAGGTAAACATACTCGTCAACAAATTCAAGCTTAGTGCTCCCAACAACTACCGGCATAGCTGTGACATTGACAATAAACATAATCTTTGTTTTGTCCATGTTCATCTTCCAATGCAGCGGTGAAGAGTTTGGGGGATATAACGTCACCCTGTCTTACACCTCTCTGCAATTGGATAGGTTTCGTGTTCTGGTTCTGTACTCGGATAGCCATCGTAGTCTTACTGTACAAGCACTTCAGCACTTCGTTATACCGACAGTCAACTTGGCACCGCTGAAGGGACTGCAGCACCGCCCAAATTTCGACGGAATTAAAGGCTTTCTCATAGTCCACATACGCCAGACATAGTTGCAAATTGTACTCCTCGGACTTCTGTACAACTTGCCGAAGGGTATGTATGTGGTCCATGGTGCTAAAGCCCTTTCGGAAACCAGCTTGTTCGGGAAGCTGGAAGTCGTCAAGTCTGCGCGCGAGATGATTCGTTATGACTCTCGAAAACAGCACGTAGACGAGGCTCAGAAGGGAAATCGGTCTGTAGTTCTTCAAGAGAGCGTTGCACTTCTGCTCCACGCCTCCGGTGTAATGCCTCCATGGACGACGGAATTAAAGAGCTTCTGAAGGACTTCGAGTACCGGTTTTTCACCCGCTTTCAGAAGCTCCGCTGTAATTCCATCCTCGCCTGGGGCCTTGCCCTTTTTAAGGTGCTGGAGAGCCTTTCTAATCTTGCTCAGACTGACGTCTGGGATATCTTCGGAATAGTGTCGGATAAGACTCGCTCTTGGATCGTTACTCATACTTGCGTGTGGCTTCAACGATGACGTGTACAGCTACCCATAGAACGTCTCAATCTCATTCAAAATCTCAGGTGCCCCGGAAACGATGCTTCCACACTCGGTCTTCAGCTTTGACAGTTGGCTCTTTCTGGCAGACAGATCTCTGGCAAAGACTTTGGAGCCTTGGTTCCGCTCGATCGTTTCTTCAATACAAGCTGTATTGAAGTTGCGTAAGTCCCGCCGCATGCATTTGGAGATCTGTCTGTACAGTTTTTTGTATGCTGTCAAATATGTTGAAGAGTGTAGCTGCATCTCCCGTCTAACAGCCATGAGATTAATAGTGTGATCGGAGAGTTTTTGTGTTCTTCTGCGGCGGGTCTTGCAGAACTTAGCTCTGACCGCATGGACAGTTTCCACGAGCTTGTCATTCATATCGTCCACTTCATTGCAGTCTTCTAGGTACTGAAAACGGTTTTGTAACTCGTGCTGAAAGGTTTCGGGATTTTGGAACAGAGCACGTTGACTTTATTAGACGCGACCTCTTCAACTTAACGTTTAGGTTCAGTGTGCCTCTAACCATTCGGTCGGTCTAACAGTTCGGTCTTACTGTATACCAGTATGAAATAACAGCATAATGCCTGCTGTGATTTGAATGGTGAGTGGTGAGTGGGGAGTGGTGAGTGGTGAGTGAGGAGTGTTAAGTGGTGACTTATGAGTAGTGAGTGATGGGCGGTGATGTTTAGTTCTTAGGTTGTTTTATAAAACATAAAAGACAAATAAACTGACAGTCCATCCGATGGTAAGCGGTTTTTGCAGTCCAGTGACTTGACAGACGCCAAAAACAGTGCAAGCACTGTTTTTAGCGACAGAAATAACTAAGAAGGTGATACCTAACCAGACTGACTTACTATAAGTATATAAATGTGATAAATATATTGACGGCTCTATGGCGTAGCAATAAGCTGCAATAGGCCGCTGGTTCGAATCCCGCATGCAATAAGTATTTGTATCACCTAAAAATAATTGCTCTGGGTCCGGATATTTGTCCTTGTGATATTTATGTTTATAAACTGCCTCCACGATACAGGAAAAAATTCTTTTGTATACAAAAATTCACGGTAAATGGTTCTGGCTTAATTTTCGACACGTTACCAGGGTCAGTAAGACAGAAGCTGGAAAATTATTTCACCCCTCTACATTATGCATAATGAACGTCGAATATAACCTTTTGTTCAAATATATGCTATATATATAATTTTTAACAGTGGTAGAGCCACGCAGCAGCTTTTGCTGTCGCACGGATGGGCCGGCTCGAACCGGAGTGGTACCACGACCTCACAGAAAACCAGCGTGAAGTAGAGGTTTACCTCTGCGTTTCGCTACGTGAGTGCAGGTGGCCGGAGGCCCTTTTTACTGGAAATGAGGCATTTCATCTTAGTCCTCACGGGTAACAACGCATCTGCATTTTGATTCGCAAACGAGGATAGATGTAGATGTCTATGGGCCGCAGCAACCACTTACCATCAGGTGGACTGTGTGCTCGTTTGTCACCCTCATTCTATAAAAAAAAACATATCGACTACAAGGAAGTGAAAAACTGTGGAATGTATGATTGTCCAACGGTGGAAGCGGATGGGAGAAAAGATATGACGATGATTAAGGGATGCCCTAGACGAAAATGTATGGACCAAATCGGCGATACATTGAAAATGGGCCAAATTAGGAGTACCCTTAACCGACGAGCGTGTATGCGTAAATATATGGATGTAAAGGAGGCGAGAGAAGTGTGTCAGGATCACGCCAAATGGAAGTCCGTAGTCTCTGCCTACCCCTCTGGGTGACAAGCGTGAGTGTTTGTATTGTATTTGTACTTTTCTTCGCAAATTTTTCCAAAGAACGGCTCAGGTTCGCCTTTTGGTATTCCTTAGGGAGCTGCCTGTGTTAAGCGGTAGACTCGTGGTTCTATGATTGCTATAATAATAAATAAAACGCTATTGATAATAATGATGATAAACACGCGCATGCCAAGCATTGCAACTATTGCAATAACCCCTTTATATATGGGGAAGGGTAATGTGTGTGTTACCCTTCAGTGCACTCGCCAACAGTGCAGAGTTGACGAACTTTTCTTTTTGTGAAACTTATTTTAAATAAATATGTTGGAACGTTTAATACCAAATCGATCACAAACGATTGAAAAGGGACTGAAATTAAACAAGCAAATACAAATAGTCGTCAGTAGCCTGAAACTGAATATAAAGTAGAACACGTAGATTGTTGTCAATACAAGCGAAAACTTAACCCTTGTCAAAAGAGAAAACGCCCATTAAAGCAACGAGGATTTGAAAAAAATCCACGGATCTATTGGACCATACCCATTTCAATCAACGTTGGCAATATTAGTTTGTTTCCGTTTTAACGGTCGCATATCGACAGACTTTTACAAGGTAGCCTACATTTTACACACGACATATTGCCGATGGTCGAAAATTGGAAATGGAATATTTTTTTGTATATACTTGGCATCGTCGGTAGTTGCGTAGTCGAATCGAATCTTACCCAGTGCATTTTCAGAAACGTGTGAAAGGTTACTTACTTTATTTTAGCCTATTATATATAATTATATATAATTACCGTTACCTGTCAAAAGACAATTGCTGAATCTCCCGTAGATTGCGTCATAGGAAGGATATGTTCCATAGTTCTCACACTTGGTAAACTTGGGTTGGCAACGAAGCGGGTGGTTTATTATTTTTAATTTGTTACTATGAAGATAATGCTGCCCATCTACTGGTTTATTTTCTCCTTTCGCCTCTAACGACTCTTACAGGACGTTATGTGTCGTAGTGGATATTCTTGAACCGCCTCTACACGGTAGTGCCAAAACACTTTATCGAATAATATTTTTCAAGTTTATATTTCTTTTTTAAAAAAAAATAAGGGTAACAAACGAACACACACTCCACCTGACCTGGTAAGGATTACGTGGCCCATATATATCAACATCTATCATAAGTTAACAATTATAATGCAGATGCGTTGTCATACCCGAGGACTAAGGTGGAATGCCTCGTTTCTATTTAAAAGGTTGTACGGTTTTCTACACTAACCATACGAAACAAAGCAGTAACATACTACTATTTTACCTTAGTAGCACGAATAGGTCGGCTCGACCGGGGAAGGACCACGCTCTCACAGAACACCAGCGTAAAATAGCAGCTTAAAACTGTTGTTTCGTATGGTGAGTGTAGAGAACCGGAGACAGAAAAAGAGGCATTCCATCTTAGTATTCATAGGTGACAACGCATCTGCATATTGATTCGCAAACGAGGATAGATGCAGATGTCTATGGGCCACAGCAAACACTTACCATCAGGTGGACTGTGTGCTCGTTTTTCAGCCTATCCTATAAAAAAAATCACAATATTACAGTTTATCTGATAAAAGCTTAATTAAATTAAAAACCAACTTTACATTTGCAACATCCGATAGCGTGCTCCTATTTCCCGCTAATACAGTATACAAGGTTTATTTATGTGAACAGTAATATTTTGATAGTGTAAATAGGTGGCTTCAGCAAAATATGTTTGAATACGGAGAAAAATCAAATATATTCATTTCTCTATGGGCAACTCAATCCAAGATCCAATAATTGCAGAAATATATGCACGTCAATGTTATTATATATATATTAATTATAGATTCTACTTCAAAAAGGAAGAGGTTCTCAATTCCAGTATATATTTTTTGTAGGTTACACGACATCTTCACAGAGTGTAAACTAATTTTGATGATTCTTTTTTTATTAAATGAGTTATACTTTAAGGGAAGTCCCATACAAATTTAGCAATAAAAGTTCACCCTAAGGGTAGTAAATAAACAACTTATTTTTTAGCAATTTGAAGTCAGTTTTTACTATTTGTTAAAAGTTATAATTATGACATTTAAAATTCACATACCTGTACTGTACCTGTACCTGTGCAGTAGAGTCCGTAAACTTTTTTTAAAGATTATCCTTTGGTGACAAATAGAGAATTAAACCAGTACATTTCACATTATGTCAATCCAAACTCCTATATTGTATAATCGCATGGAGAGGAACGGTTGATACTACACTGCTACCACTGGAACGTGCTTAAAGAGCTGTATTGAAAATCGCAACATTTTGCCTTACCTTATTCCCATCTCTTCTATAAATGTTCTCTCAGAGCGCCAATTATTCTGAATACGATTCTAAAACAGTACCTACCCAATATAGCCCTACGGAAGAGAGGTTACTGATAAAAGACGCAATGATAAAGTTAGTGAAACTGATAATGGAGAGCATTCTTTCATATATATATATTTTTTACATTCTTTGAAAATTTTCTGTGTAATTAAGTTAAAGCAATGTCATAGACACAATTATCATTAAATTGGCAGATATAAAAATGTAATTCGAACATGGTAACAAAATTCGCTATACGATAATATATTTAAATGAAATTAACCCTAATTAATTGATAAGTTATTAATTTTATATAGGATATGAAAAATATTTTATACTAAATTTATTATTGCATACAGAGGTGAACTGAGATACAAGTTTATCTAAGTTCAGGTACCTATTTTTGTAGCCTTTTTTGAGGATTAGGACTTTGTTTGAATAAATTGTACAGTAAATAAAAATTAAATAAATAAATATATTATTATTTTTATTATAACACAAACAATTTTGAAACATGCACGTTTTTCAACATGCCTGGATTATTTGTGTTTTATTGTAATAATTTACTACAAAAATATCGATAAAAGTTTACACGAGATATAATTTAAATGGCTGCTTTTGAATATAGTTCACCGTGATGACAACAAAACAAATGCTACAATTTAATTAACGTTACTGAAATATTTCAAAAATATATGCAAATATTTATATAAGCGGTGTTTGCGATATATCATCATCATCATCATCATCATTACAGCCCTTCACAAGTCTACTGCTGAACATAGGCCTCCCCCAAAGAATGCCACAAAGTACGGTCCTGAGCCACCTGCATCCATCGACTTCCTGCATGTCTTACAAGGTCGTCACTCCATCTCGTGGGGGACGCCCTACACTTCGCCTACCAGTACGAGGCTGCCACTCGAGAACCTTTCTTCCCCATGGGTTCTCGATTCTTCGAGCTATATGGCCGGCCCACTGCCACTTCAGCTTACTAATCCGTTGGGCTATGTCGGTTACTCTGGTTCTACTGCGGATATCCTTATTCCTAAGTTTATCACGCAGAGAAACTCCGAGCATAGCCCTCTCCATAGCTCGCTGAGCGACCTTGAGCTTCCTCATACTGCCAGCAGTGAAGGACCACGTCTCAGTTCCGTAAGTCATCACTGGCAACATTGCGAGATATACGTCGTGAAAAGTCCATAGATTTCTATTAAATCTTGCGGTACGTAATTTATAATGCGAACAATAAAATAATGAAATATTAATACAAGTGGTACACCAACGCTGCAACTACAATTATTGTGGTCGGCTGAACCGAGGAAGAAACACCCTCTCACAGAATACCAGTTTAAAATAGCAGCTTAAAGCGGCTGATATGCTTTTTTTCATATGGTGAGTGTATAGAAACGGAGGCTCTTTTTACGAAGTATTTCATTTAAGTCATATTAGCATTTTTATTCTTATTCGATAGATGTAGATGTTTATGGGGCATCGGATCCACTTACCGTCAGGTGAACTATATAGTCGTGTCACTAATGGCCACTCTTCACATTGGTTAACATAGTGGCGAATGTGTTTGGGTAAGATATTGGCCAAGAATTTGTGATCGCGTCCACACGTTGGAAGATCGTTCAATTTGCTTCGGTTCAAGCCAATGTGCGGACGAATTTCACTCTGGGAGCTCGTAGCAAACTGAACGTGCGCCCAACGTGTGGACGCGGTGGCCTATACTCTGCCACAACCCTTTGATATTTTGTAAAAAACCGACACCACACGGATCTCCCGCCATAAATATGTCCTTTAAAATTCCATTATCTGTTATCCTGTAAAATTCCATTACTCCATATCATCCCGTAAGATTAGTACCTACACAGTCAACAGAGGGAAACAAAACAAGAGATGGCAAGCAGCATCTTCCTGATAACGACTGAAAATAATAAAAACTTTTATTCCCAACCCAATTGCAAAGCGTGGCAACTAAGGCAAATTTCCTCCATATGGGGGAGGCTTATGTTCATTATATGTAAAACATCAATAGTGCACACAGTTGTGGGTGGGAGGGAGTTGTTCTTCAAACTAAGCAAACACACTATTTTAATTTTTCATTTTCTGAATATCTCCTCCGGCTGTGATTCCAATCCAGGATATGCGACTTAGTAATCGGGTATTTTGATCACAAGGCCTGGCCATTTTATGGAAGTTGTACCTAAAATTGTATCATACAAAATTTCACAAGAACAACCATCCAGACCCGAAACATTTATTTGCAGGCCATACAAATACTTGTAACGTCCATGATTCGAACCCGCGGCTCTTAGCGCTACAACTCATTGCTAAGCCACTGCGCCATGTGGCCGTCAAAACTTTATTTAGGATCAAAACATTTTATTAAAACCAGATATTATGAAAGTTCCCTAGTAACGTCAAAATATACACCAGTTCGCAAAAAAGACCTTGAAGAAGAACCGGGCAAGAGACTCTTGGCTCTTTTATTTTAATTTTATTTTTATATCATGTAACACTTACTACGAAACTTATCTAGTTAAACTTATCACATAACTTCAAGAGCACGTGTGCTGAGTTCCAAAAGTCGTTTGGTTCTTTAATGTTGCCTTGAGCACTATATTAAAGCAGGAAGAAATGTTATCGCAAGAATAATTTGAAACTTGCCAGTGTTAAGAAAAGTTTGTCCCTAGTGCGCTCCATACAAATAAAGTTTGATCCAATATTGAGTATAGACCAATATTAAAGTCAACGGCATTTCCGCGCCCTTTCGTTGTCGACTTATCACGCATTCGTACCAAATGGCATGATTCGTCGTTATTGATGCGTACAATAAAGTTAGTAGTACAGCTAGCGTAAGTTGCCAGTATCTGTCTTTTCAGCCAATTACAATGTGGGCATCTTCAAGACATGAATGAATAAGCTTTTGTTAAGACAGTGAGCTTCACCATCTTCGACTACTTCACCATTTACCATCAGATCCCCTGGAATGCCAAAAAGCAAGATTCTGAGCCACTTGCATCTATCGACTTCCTGCATGCCTTGCCTGATGGTCACTCCATCTATGCGGGTGTCGCCATATATTCTGCCTATCGGTGCAAAGCTGGCACTCGAAAACCTTTTTTCCCATCGGCTGTCGGTTCTCCGAGATATAAAGCCGGTCCATTGCCACTTTAGCTTGCTAATCCTTTGGACTATGTCGGTCACTCTGTTGATCTCTGTTATGTTTTACTGCGGATATAACCACAAGCATAGACCTCTCCATAGGTACTAAGCGACCTTGAGCGTCCTCATATGGCCAGCAGAGAACGACCAAGTCTCAGATTTATAAGTCATCAATGGCAACACGCACTGGTTGAACAATCTCGTTATCAAGTTTTGAGTTATATCTGACGAGAAGATGTGTTGTAATTTCCCGAACGCTGCTCAGACGAGTTGAATCTATCGATTGACCCCTCGGTCGAAGTTAGACTTATCTAGTCGGACTATTTGCCCCAGGTTCGAGCTTGGTGCTCCCAACAATTACGGGCATAGTGTGACATGGACATTAAACATGATCAATGTTTTTCCATGATTATCTAACAACCTATTCGCTGGGAGACACTATTAAGATCATTGAGCATAGTGCTCAGGTCCTCCAGCGATTCTACCATAAGGATTACATCGTCGGCGAATCGAAGGTAAGTGACGTATTCGCTATTGATTTTAATACCGTATCCTTTTCAGTACAGTAGCTTGAAAACGTCTTCCAATGCAGCGGTGAGCAGTTTCGGGGATATAATAACATTACCCTGACTTACACCTCTTTGCAGTTGGATAGGTTTCGTACTCTGGTTCTGTACTCGGATAGCCATCGTAGCCCTAGTATACAAACACTTCAGAACTTCCATATACCGACAGTCAACTTGGCACCGCTAAAGGGTCTGTAGCACCGCTGAAATTTCGACGAAATCAAAGACTTTCTTATAGCCCA
This sequence comes from Parnassius glacialis, assembly GCA_033319125.1. Classification (NCBI taxonomy): domain Eukaryota; kingdom Metazoa; phylum Arthropoda; class Insecta; order Lepidoptera; family Papilionidae; genus Parnassius; species Parnassius glacialis. The sequence goes on along the minus strand of JAVANC010000008.1, from coordinate 28,943,173 downwards.
CATACGCGAGGCAAAGTGGCAGATTGTACTCTTCGGTCGTCTGTACAATTTGCCGAAAGGTATGTAGTCTATGATACTAAAGACTGTTTTGAAACCGGCTTGTTCGGGAAGCTGGAAGTTGTCGAGTCTGCATGCGAGACGTTTTGTAATGACTCTCGAAAACAGCACGGCTAGCACGCGGCTCAGCAGGGAAACAGGTCTATAGTTCTTCAAGAAAGCGTTGTCGCCTTTTTTGAAGAACAAGACTACCGCACTTTTGCTCCACGCCTCCAGTGTAGTGCCACCATGGAAGACGGAATTAAAGAGCTTCTGAAGAACTTCGCGTACCGGTTTTCCACCCGCTTTCAGAAGTTCCCGTGTGATTCCATCCTCGCCTGAGGCCTTGTCTTTTTTAAGGTGTTGGAGAGCCATTCTAATCTCGCCAAGACTGACGTACGGGATATCACTGGAATAGTGTCGTATAAGACTTGCTGTTGGACCATTACTCACACTTACGTGTGGCTCCAACGATAATATATACAGCTGCCCATAGAACCGCTCAATCTTACTCAAAATCTCAGGTGTCCCGAAAACGATGCTACCACACTCGATCTTCAGCCTTGACAGTTGGCTCTTTCTGGAAGACAGATCTCTGGCAAAGACTTTAAAGCCTTGGTTTCACTCGATTGCTTCTTCAATACAAGCTGTATTGAAGGTGCGTAAGTCCCGCGGCATGCATTTGGAGATCTGTGTATTCAGTTGCCTGTATGCTGTCAAATCTGTTGAAGAATGCAGCTTTATTTTTCATCTAACAGCCATGAGATTGAGAGTGTGATCGGAGGGTTTTTGTGTTCTCCTGCGGTGGGTCTTGTAGAACTTAGCTTCAACCAAGTCTTCTAGGCACTGAAAACGGTCTTGTAACTCGAGCTGAAAGGCTTTAGGGCTTTGGATTAGAGTACTAGAGGGACGGAGCGTTGATTTCATAAGACGTGACCACTCCAACTTATCGTTTAGGTTCAGTTAGCATCTAATCATTCGGTGATAGCTACCAGGTTTCACCCTCACGATCACTGAGATATCACTGATTGTTTATCGTCTTGTCGTCATAATGAATCTCATTTTTTGTCGAACCGTTGGGGCTCGAGTAGGTAAACTCCTTAGGTAAAGTCCTTTTTTTCCATGAACTCGGCCAGCTGCTGGCCCCTTGGATTCTGTTGCCCTATTCCGAATTTCCCAACCTTTAGTTCACTGTTTTCTCCTGTGCCTATTTTTCATTGAAGTCTTCCATTAACACCTTATGGAGAGTTATGGAGGAGTTAAGGAGGTTATGGAGAGGAAGGCATGGCTTTACATATATCCTCATACATTTCCTCCACCTCCTCATCGGAATGTGCCGAGGTTGGTGCGTAAACCTGTATGACCTTCAACGAATAGCGTTTAGTGGTTTTGAGTATAAGGTACGCAACCCTCGTCAACACCCTCACAATCTTTACAAGGTTGTTAACGAGAGACTTGTGGACGATAAATCCGACACCGTCTTGGGACAGATGGTTGCCCTCCCGGTGATAGAACAAGTTGCCGGATTTATCGTAACTTCTCTATCTCTTCTTTTCTGGATCTTCTCGTCAGTCGTTAGGATGCGTGCGTTGCATGTTGCCAGGTCGATTCGTCTTAGGTGGCAACCGAACCTCCACCGGAGATTCTTAGCACCCCCTGCCCCGCTGTAACTACCACGTGCAGTCGCCACTGTAGCCAGAAGTAATGGCGCCGCCGGGGACTGGGGGCTGTCTCTTCGTAATTTTCATCATGGGTGGATATTTGCCATAGATGTCACGCTTGACGAGTGGGTTTGCAAACGCAGGGAAGATGTTGCTCGCCTGGTTCTCATTGTCGCCTCTTACGATACCCACGAGAAGATATGGGGTAGTGGATATTCTGAACTACCTATATATATATATATATATATATATATATATATATATATATATACAGGTCTTTGGTATTACAGAGATAATACGAGTTTTTTATTTGATAGATAAATCTCTATACAACTTTTAGTGAGTTAGAAAACCGCTAACAAGTGTACATTACTAACTCAACACAGAACTAACTTGAGTTATTATCATCGCAGCTAGTTATCGTACAGTTCTCACTAATGGTTTTATATTAACTTTATTATTAACTTTTTTCCGAGTTGCAGTTTTTGTGTGTGCATGTAGTATGAGAGAGTCCATCAGTCCGTTGTATCAAAGAATCATTTTTTTTTTACTATTTTTAGCCAGTTCTTGGCTACTATTCCACCTGATGATAAATGTTGATGTAGCCGAAAATGGTGAGGGCACCTGCCTAAAATAGGTTGCCCCCAAGGAATGCTACAAAACATGGTGCTTAGCCAACTTAATCCATCAACTTACTGCATATCTTAACAGGTCATCACTCCATCTGGTAGGGAAATGCCCCATACATATTTTTAATAAAATAAAATTCAAGAAGGTATTACTTCTTTGGTAGTCAAATATCTATCCAACCAAGATCAGAACTTAATTTATTGTTTTGTTTTCTTAGAAACGTTTACAGCCCTTCGGGAAGTCTGTTTGACGGAAGGTATTAAAATGTAGGTTACACGGGTCATTAGGATCACATCTGGCGAAACTCGAGTGTGCGTTAAAGGCAAATCAAATAAGGAAACGATTACGAGGCAATCTAACATTAATTAGCCGACTAACGATTCAAATTACGCTCAGCGTTTTGCTGTAATTCGGTTACCCGAAATGAATTTAATTTCTTTGGGTTCAGACCACGTGTAAACGTTATATCTACATGGTTGTAGAAGTATGTATGTGGTAGAACCATGCTGCAGCTATATTGTTGTAGCAAGAATGGGTCGGCTCGACCGGGGAAGGACCACGCTCTCACAGAATACCAGCGTAAAATAGCAGCTTAACACTGCTGTGTTTCGTATGGTGAGTGTAGAGAACCGGATACCCTTTTTACTGGAAATGAGGTATTCCATCTTAGTCCTCACAGGTGACAACGCATCTGCATTTTGATTTGTAATAGAGGATAGATGTAGATGTCTATGGGCCGCAGCAACCACTTACCATCAGGTGGACTGTGTACTCGTTTGTTACCCTTATCCTATAAAAAAAATAATAGAGGATAGATGTAGATGTCTATGGGTCGCAGGAATCGTTTACATCTGGTGGCAGTGTGCTCGCTTGTCACCTTATCCTATAAAAGAAAAAGAAGAAGAATCGGTCAAATTTGAGGATTATTGAATAAAGTAGGTGATATTTCCAACTATTTTTATTTGAAATTAAAACAAATGGCATTAATATATTTCGAAAGAAACGACAAAATGGCTTTTAAGTTAAGGTGTTCTGTAGTTCCTTCAACATTTTTTATTCTTTTTTTGACCTGTTCTGTGGTTTCTTCGACATTATTTATTCATTAGCTGTCACTAAGCCATTATAATAATTTTAGATCTAAAAATAAAAATAATTATAGATTATAGACTAAATTTTTTTGAAGTTATGATTTGATTACAAAGATTGAACTTTTCCATTTAGGAATTTGAGACAACATCATTCAAATGAATGCCATGGCTAACCTTAAATTACTCCATTCGGTCAGTCTATTTTTAATACATTTTCGATTATTTAAGCCTCTATTTGATCAATGGCAACTTTGATTCCATGTTTTAAGTAGTCATTTGTCTCTGGATGGTTAGCGTAAAACTATCCCTTAACGGCTCCCCACAAAAAATCCAACGTAGACAAATCGCAGCTTCGAAGTGGCCAATTGACGTCAGCATTTCGACTGATTATGCAATTTTCGAAAACAATGCTCAAAAGATCGATTGTTACGTTAGTTATGTGGCACGATGCGCCTTCCTGTTGAATCCAAATGTCTATTTTATCCTCTTCAATTTTGGAAAACGAAAAATCACTTAGCATGGCGCGGTAGCGATCGCCATTCACTGTAACTGCCTTTCCTTGCTCATTTTCGAAAAATTATGGCCAATAGTGCTGCCAGACCAAAATCCGCATCAGACAGTCACTCGTTGTGGATGAATTGGTTTCTCCACAATGACGTGTGTATTTTCTGAGCCCCAGATATGACAATTTTGCTTATTGACGTTTCCTCTGAGGTGGAAATGAGCTTCATCTGAAAAGATGATTTTTCGATAAAAATGCTTATCTTCGATCAAGCGGTCTTCGGCCCATTGAGCAAACCGAAAACGCATCTGATGGTCATTCGGTTTCAGCTCTTGCACTAATTGAACTTTGTACGCATTCATACCGAGATCTTTATGCAAAATTCTTTTTAAAAATTGCGTGAAATGTTCAATTCTTGAGAACGACGACGAGTTGATGTTTTTTGAGCTATGTTTTCAGTTAAGCGCACTGGACCAGTACGTATATAGGTTGTTGTATCCAACTACGATCCAGTTTCACGAACTCGCTTCACAAATTCATCCACAAACTGCTTTTTTGGCACATCTTTATGTCAATTTTATTTTCGTAAATTTCTTAGTTTGAGTAGAAGACTCACTCACCATTTTGGAAATAAGTTTTTCATATTTCCCAACTTTGTTCAAACGAAAAGCGACCCATTTCATAAATATCAAACATAAAACTAACTTTCTCTCGCATCGGAAATGTCATCAAACCTTCCAACCTCAAAATAACCTGTAGTTCCAATCCCAAACTTTATATGGCCCACCCTGTAAAAACCACAAATTAATCCAATAAAAAAAAACACTTCTATACAAAAATAACGTTCCGTCATAATATAAATACTAATCATTACAAAAATAATGTCACTTGTTAACAGAAGTAACGTTTTGGTTCCAATGAAAAGTCTTATGCTATAATATCATTTATAAAGAGAACTGACGTTATGTTTACAGCAAACAAATAGCAAGATTTGGTAACAAAACGTCATTCTTATCCAGTAAAACATTAATGCAAGAATTATGTAAACAAATAAGTCATTACTGGTAGTAATGTCTCTCCGTCACAAACGTCAAATTTGACCTGCTCTAAGTTCAAAAACCTTAAAACTAAGTTTGTATAAGAAAGGTTATTATAATATTAAAGAATTTATAGATGATAATAACCCCTGGAAATGTGGTGATCGCTACCAAGCTATTTCTAATTTGTTGTGTTGTTAATTCGTGTAACATACATGATTGTAAGCTGTTATTTTTAAAAAAAGTCCCGCTGGGTTTCTTGCTGGTTCTTCCCAGGACAGAGGTTTTTTTACGAACCAGTGGTAATTAAACAAAAGTGTGACCTTCAATAAGTATCATTTATAATCTATATTGAATAAAAAAAATCTGTTTCTGTTTCAATGCGCAAGATCACGCTACGGCTGTGAGAACACTACTGACAAGATGAGACGTTACGTTTGAAGCAAACGGCCCAATAACGCAAAATAATGTAACATCGCTCCTTTCCTCAAAACGATGTTATTCATGTGATTGTCACCGTTTTAACTGTGTAAATAAAGTCGATTATCGCGGTTAAATCTGCATATTTAAGTCGTTTTTGCAAAAAATTGCAAAAGTGACGCTTTATTCCGAAAGGTGTGATATGTAAGTAGATTTTGATATAATAATTGTATGAATAGCCATAAAATTATTTTTTGCAATTCCCATAGTCTTCTCTTATAATATCCACCGGACGAAATGGGGTGACTGATAAGAACAGTAACTAACTTTGTATTGTACCAGCATAAAACAGCAAAAGTAAGTGTTTCGCATGGTGAGTGTAGAGAAAGAGTTGTTAGTCACAATATCCGCTTACCATCAGGTGGACTGTGTTCTCCCTTGTCACCCTCTCCTTTGTCATCTATGAAAAATATTTCATTTATTTGAGTGAAATTACCGGTAGCGCACTGAAACAACAAGTGGTTAACCACGGAGTTAACCGCGGAGTTATCCGCCCTACCGGTTAACCGCGCCAGCCGCTGATCGCTGATGAGTGTAAGCAATAATATTTCAAATATTAATCTACGATATTGTACAAAAAAATATAGATTATAGTATCACAAGCTTGATTTAATGTATTTGTTACAATTTACAATATTTAATATTATATTTTTTGAGGACGTGCTTACATTATGAGGGTCGAAAGTAGGCTTGCGAACCGTTCCGGACTTTCCGGGACGTCCCGCTTCAAGGCAAATTTTGGACCGTCCCGCCGTAACCCCTTGCGGGACGCCTTTTGTCCCGGAAATCGGTGATTATATGATATTAGTATCTATCTCGTACCAACTACATCTTAGCCGTAGCTTCGATACCACTTTCAAATGCATCAGCAGAGAGAGTGTTTTTCTCTGTGTGAAAATGCATGCACAGACAGCAGAAATAATCTGTTTGTTGAACACGTGAAGGCTGAACTACAAATTGACATTAATTTTGATCAAATATGCAGTGAATTTTATAACCAATGTGTTTGTTTGTTTAACCAATTTGTATGTGGTGTGTTGTATCCCGCGTAATATACCCAAGTCCCGGATGTCAAGCTGGGTAGTCCCGGAAATGCCTTTTTTGGAGTATGCAAGCCTAGTCGAAAGGTACCAATTGTATGTCCGTTGGATGTTAAAAAGACGACATATGTAAACGTAATGGATTGCTATTGGTGGAATAATTCCCAATGTATATGCAATCTAAAATGACCTTTAAGTATGGTATTAATATGGTGAAATTATCTTTAACAGTTATAAATCTTACTAACACTTATTTGCACGTATGACTTAGAATATAATTAATATATGATATTTCACGGCTCCGTGGCGTACTGGTTTAGAAATGAGTTGTTGCGCTGGGTGCCGCGGGTTTGAATCCCGCACGGAACAAGTATTTGTATGGCCTACAAATAATTATTCCGGGTCTGCATGTTTGTCCTCGTGCAATTTATGTGTATGGGGGTAATGTCTTTTAAAAGGAAAAGAATTATATATACCAAACTTATATTTATAATAAAATTCAGTTGTGTGAACGGTGTGAACATCTTCCCGGGCCCTTGCAAGCTTGATTTCAAGTGTTTTCTAATAGGCTTGTTATTTACACAGTTAAATATATTCTTTATATCCTTTTAAACTGTAGACGTTAGCCGTGCGTTGAGAACACCATCCGAAGTTCAGGAAATATCTTGCTTACAACAGTTATGTTGAAGCATAGCGTCCCAGCGTTGCGTTTCCTATAAAAATCAAATTATTGCGTTATTTAAGTTCGTCAGTAAATACGCTGCTCCAATGTTGTTGTTGCCATTTGATCGAGGCGTTTAAATTGACCGAATTGCTCGTTGTTGTAGTCCTTTTTTTCCACTTTGTATTGTAGTCCACTTCGTTGTCAGAAATTATATCAATAATCTATCGATGAAAAGGTGCGTATGGGTAAAAGGTTTAAGGTTATCAGTCGAAGTATTAGTTGGACACAACTGGAGAGGTCTTGGAATAGCTTTGAATGGTGTAAGCAAATAATAGTATAACTCCTTAATGTACAATATAATTGATACTCTATCATGACATTTGAGGCAACTTCCCAAATTCGAGCGTATGCTTCTAAAAGTAACTCTTCTATATTGTATTGATTTTGTATAAACGGTTGGGCTGTATAATCTAAGACAATGTTTTTGTTATTTAGACATGTAATTACGCATATATATGCAAAGCTTCCGTTATTTTTAGAAAAGATATTATATTTTGAATGTATAATTCAATTTTAAAATGCTTACAGTTACGGTGATAGAAAATACTGGTGGATCAGCGACTGTCCTGGTACAGATATGTTGAATTAGTGTCTAGTAGAATTCGAAAGCTCACTTGGATATTTAAAACTTTAAGACATGTTGCCAGTTTAGATCTTTTGAAATCAAATATATGTAGCGCTTGCTCAATCCATTATAATATATTGTATACCAATTTGGGGGGATGCTTACAAAAGTAAATTTATTGAAGTTGAGAGAGCTCAGAGATGTCTTCTAAAGGTTATGCATTTTTAACCGTACAGGTACTCCACTAGCTTTTTGTATTCATTATATGGGCTGATTTCGGTGAGGCAGCTGTACATATTACACATTTTATTGAAAAAACACAAATCTTTGGCTTTTAATCCTACATACAGTAGTAAAAGAAAAAATTATAGCGTAGCTCCTATTTGGAAAACGATAACCACCTTTGCGAAACATCAATATGACAAACAATCAGAACACTTAAACAATCAGATAAATAAAACATTGCAAATATATCCATTAAAGACATATGACTGTAAGAAAAAAATAATGCAGTGACTTAAGACACTTAATTACGATCAAACTGAAGCTTTATTACAATTTATCTTATAACACATTCACTCACTGTCTTTTTTTCACACATACACACACGCACACATGCACAAACGTACACAAATACACACACGCACAAACCGCGCGCTCGCGCGTGCTCACGCATGCACACATACACACACCCTGTTTATTTTTTGTTGAATATATTTAGTTAAGGGAGGGTGAGAACCTTCTACCACAAGTATCTTTATACTTAAAAGAAGTTCTCAAACTTGTACTAATTTAAGAATATTTTGGAAACAATAGAACAAACGAGTATTGTGATCGTTTTCTTTACAAAACAGAAATTCATCATCATCATTACAGCCCTTCACAAGTCCACCGCTAAACATATATCTCCCCCAAGGAATGTCACAAATCACGGTCCTGAGCCACCTGCATCCATCGACTTCTTGCATGTCTTTACAGAAATTAAAACTTTATAATTGTTGACCCGAACCAGGGACTAAAATCTATTTAAGTTATCTACTGTCAAGTTTTATAGCGTAAAATATAGTTAATAAATATATAATAAGAAATTATAGTTGCATGTTTTTTTTTATTTACAAATTGGAATAATGCTTGTCCTTTGTTTTATAAGAACGAAAATAAATAAAAAAAACTAAAGTTTGAAATGTTTCAATAAGTGCCAGTTCAAAAATTAAACACAAATCACTTAACTCGCCATTAGTCCGAAAGATAATTAGGTAATGAAATCTACAATCTATCCTGTAACATAGTTAATTAATCAAAAAGGTTTATTCTAGTATACTCGTGCTAATTATACGAAAATATAATTTTTAGAGATGTAATAGGTATGTCACAAATGATTTTAGGTATATAACAACTTTTTTTTGGATAAAGTTGACAAACCAGAACACAGTCCACCTGATGGTAAGTGCTTGCTGTGGCCCATAAACATCTACATCTATCCTTTACGACAATTCAAAATGCAGATGCGTTATCACCCGTTAAAACTAAGATGGAATGCCTCGTTTCCAGTAAAAAAGATCTCCGGTTCTGTACGCTCACCATACAAAATACAGCAGCGTTAAGCTGATATTTTACGCTGGTATTCTGTGAGAGCGTGCTCATTTCCCGGTTGAGCCCACCCATTCGTGCTACAACCATAATATAGCCGCAGCATGACTCTACCACGTAAAAATTTAAATGTAACAATTCAATTTAAGTCCACAAACATTTACACAATTTTAATCATGTCGTATTGTCGAAAGCTGAAATAATGTACTTAGTATGATAATACTCAGTACTAAGTAGTAAGTAATAGTACGTGGGTGCCGTATGTGAAAACCAGTTGTCGTATAATATTACTGACGGAAATATTTGCGAATTATTAAGTTTAAAATTTTGTAGCGATGTTGCACTGCTGGCTGGAAGGCTGAAAAGAGTTACACTTGCTCCTGCTAACAAGCAGTGCATGCATAGTCTGGCATAGATTCCAAATGTACAATAGTGATGCACTGTTGCCAACTATATGGGTTGGAAGGCTGAGGAGACACACTGGCTCCCGCTAACGAGCAGCCCACGCATCTTTTAGAATTGTCTCGATACTATCTGCATAACTTTACAAAAGCAATAACTAATCATAAGAATAAGATTTTAGTATAATATTTTCTCTATTTGTCCCATTAATATTCTTTATGTCTTTGAGTACCTAACGCTACGCTGTGTTTAATAAAAATATATATATATTTTAATAACAAGTGGTTGATTCAGTTATAATAGTTTAAGATATAGTAGGATTATAATTATATTTTTGTTTTAAAATGTACATATTATACGTAATATATACCATTGGCTTAGTAGCAAGTCACTCAAATTTTTAAATAAATATTTTTAAGTAAGCGTAAATGTTAAAGTTGAATGAACATAATAAATAACTGAATATAATTATATTATAGTGACAACCCTAATAAGAGAAGGAATATAATGCGTCGCCAACGTTTGTACACCGCCAATGTCGTAATATTTTCTAAATATTATTTCGAGTGTCTAAGTTCCAACTTATACCTATATGCACTTCGAAATAAATCATCGTAGTTAAAAACAAACACATTTTAAAGTAATCCTACTTTTACCGTCCACTCTGAGCGAGTAGAGCGTGTTCAAAAACGTTTTTGTATGTTTGTATAGTTATGCTCAGAACAACTACCATACAGTTCGTTCTTACAATGAGCGGCTAAAACATTTTAAAATGTTTCCGTTGCAAATGAACAGGAAAATGTTTGATATATTTTTTTATATAAATTGATTATTGGTTATATTTACTCACCAATAATTTTAGAGTAAACATTTGGTCTTCCACTTTGTAAAACGATTCTCGGACACCATTCGTCACTATACCGCATATGTTCATCCAGTATCATTGGTCGATCTGAAAAGGATGTTATCATAGATTCTGTAGCCTCTACAAAATAAAATTATATCAGTATCTTTTTCCCAAGTATGTAATTTAATTTAGACTTACTTTATTTTGGTATTTAGTTTGGAATTAATATAATAATAACATTAAGTACCAAATTTAATTGTTAATAATTTAAGATTAATTTTGTGCAAGCTGTTTCTGCATACATATTAGAATACGATTTTTAAAATGGTTGTTTACTCAGGATATTCAGGTCAGGATATTGTATGTTCAGTTTTGAAGACCAAATAAAGAGAAAAATAATAGTTAATGTGGATCTATGAAATAGAACCAGCGTCAGTAATTCGGTAATTTCAGTATGCACTTATTTTCAGTCCTCCCCACAGCTCGGGCAACTCGGAAGACTACTAAGCGTAATAGTAAGCGTACTTATCCAAAACGTAATTCAACTGTATTTTTGGACGTATTTTACGCGATTTTAATAATTCTTTTTTATTTTTTTTTATTCCTCAGGTTTGGTCCATAATGATTTATTCAACAATGAGGGCTAATAATTTTCTGCTCACCAGATATCGCTAGTTGACACTAAGATAAAGTTTTTTGTTACACAATGTAATTTAGTTGAGAAATTAGTTTTTAATAAAAGTTTCTCAGTTTCTATTAATATAGAAAACAATGGGTCAGCGGTTTGCTCTTTAATTTTTTGGCAATTTTTAACATTTTTTTTATTTTTTCTACATTTATGAATATCTGTGGTTTGGTTTATTTATTTTTAATCTAATTAATATAAAATATAGCCAATATACAGAAAGAAACAATAACCTTTACTTTACAATTTAAGTTAACTTTTTCGCTATGAAATATGTTAAATATTATACCTCATTTTCTAGTGGTGCCGCCCTGGTGGCAAAAAAGTAGTGGATGCCCTCATTACAAGGCAATCACAATTCATAATTTATATTAATTTTTCTATTATACCGGCTCCGTGGCGCAGTGTTTTAGAAATTAAATTGCAGCGCTAAGGGCCGAGGGTTCGAATCCCGCACGGAACAAGTATTTGTATGGCCTACAAACAATTGTTCCGGGTCTGGATGTTTGTCCTTGTGCAATTTATGTTTGTAAACTGCCCCCACGATACGGTAAAAAATCCTAGTGTAAAGGTTACGTTTTTTTTAAATTATTACACTTAAACTAGGGGCTTAGATAGGTGCCCTTCGAAAGGGGTGGCGTGAGGCTTTAGTTGACGAAAGAGGAACCCACTCGGCTGGCCCGAGATCAATGGCCTGTGGTTGAAGAGGAATATTAGTATGGCGATATGCAGGTATCCAGGGGCTGTAGTATCCATCTAACCATCTACAACTGGACTCCAAGAGGACTCGTCACTTTAGTTTTATAAAAAAAACTTAAATATTTATATATGTATATATATATATATATATATATATGAAAACTTATATATTATGAAAACTGACACTAAAACTCATATTCAAGTAAACCAAATTAACAATAATTAATTGCGTGACTCTTGTAAATCAGGCTTAGTGTAGCACTGTGAGAGGATTTTCTAATTACGTATAAAACAGTGCCTCGAACCGCGAGATTGGTTTAATTTAATTTATTCGAGGCACTTGAAACAAACCCGTGAATTGTGGGAAGTAATTATCTGAAGCTGAATCAGTGTTTTGTTGTTATATTTGCCTCATAATATTATGAGAATTTACTTTACCATTCTTTTTGAATCTAAGCAGATTTAAGAATCGAGCACACATTTCACCCGATGATATATGGATGGTGTGCTTCATAGATTACTTATATTTATAGTGATCCGATCTGACTTCTCACAGGTGATTTATAGATATCAAAACCAGCACCACCTACCGGATCCAAAGGTTCTGTGTTATTTAAGCTATCTGGAGACCCATTCAAACACACAAAAAATCATCAAAATTAACGAGGCTAACGGACAGCATTTCATTTTTATATATAGAGTTTAAGAATAAAAATTCAGATGCGTTTTCACTCCTATATACTAAAAAGTTATTACTATTAAAGGGTCGCCAGGCCTTCCAAATACCGTCAGAAGATGCCACTAATGCAGGTTAATTGCAATGTATCAAGTATACGTTTTAATAGATATTCATTCCAACTGATAAACTGGATATATTTATAAATTTAGGGTATCGGAAACAACAACTTTCTTCTCTTTTTTTAATAATTCTGCTTATACGTGGTACAGCTACACTGCAGCTACCTTATGGTTGTAGCACATATATGTCGGCTCGACCCAGGACTACGTTCCACAAAACACCAGCGTAAAATAGCAGCATTAAGCTGTTGTGTTTCGTATGTTGAGTGTAGAGAAACGAAAACCTTTCTTACAGTAAACAAAGTTGAAAGCTGCATTTTGGATTTTAATCGAGGGTAGATATAGATGTTTATGGACCACAATCCACTTACCATCAGGTGAAACGTATGTTCGTTTGTCACCTTCTTTGTCTATATAAAAAAAATCAATGAAAAGTCAGATGATATTACTGTTCTTCCATGAAAGAAATAAAATAATGTAAAATTAAAGTTACAACCTATATACTTCCTATTGCATCGCACCGGCGTCCTCTCATTTTCGTAGGATTATAGAGCAATGAGTCCACCGCAATGATATAGTACGTGTTGGTCGATTTCACATGTCTTTGAAATATTTTTATACCTCAAACATGCAAATTTCCTCATAATGTTTTCCTTCAACGCCAATCATATTAAAGCTGCACTTGAAATTTCACTTAACAATTTCATTAGCGCCGGCGGGGATCGAACCCGGTCGTCTCCTGTACTGTGAAATTCACAGCGAGCGCTTATAGCTCCTGAGCTACCACGGCTTTTGACTAACGATTTATTGGAGATTAAGGACATTCGAATAATGACTTACGGATATATTTTTCTGCACTTATAATAGTACTTATTTATACCAGTAAATTTTGGAATTATCTTTGATATTATTAAAAAATGGGTAAGAGAACAATGGCATCTGAGATTTTTCCTCTTAGTAAACAAAAATTACAGTTGTGTAAATAAAATTCTTTAACTTCTATATTCAGTTTATGTTTCTCAAGTGTTTTAAATGAACAATAATTATGTTGTTCACATATTATTTTATGTTGTTTTATAATGTAGACTCAACTTTGTTACGCTATGCCGAGCGTATGTTACATCGCAGTCGTACTATCTATCAAGATATGGTCTAAGCAGAACATTTAAAAATACTTTAAACTACTTAAATTCTAAAATAACTAGAACAATAAATTTATGAAAACGTAAATACCGTACAAAAGATAAACACAACTGTGTAACGCGGGCTTCAAGCAACTTTCAACTTTGAACACGAAAGATAAAGTGTTCTCCAGAGAACTTGAATAATATTACTGTAAATGTTCTCCAAATGCAAGAAAAAAGTCTGCACTGTTACTACACATGGAATAATTTTAAACTTGCCAGTATAGAGTATGTCGAATTTGTAGCAACTGCTCGTTGAAAAACAATTACTTGAGCACGTTGAGCGTAACTACCAACACAACTCGCTTATTCCGTGCTGTGCCATAAGTTACAGGCAACAGCGGGAGCGAGTGTATCATAATTTTAAACTTTCTTTAAAAAAAGTAAGATTAACTTGAAGCGTATTGATGTCTTTCAAGATATTTTCTACTGCCAGGGAATATTGCACCGGATTTAGTGACGTGAAAGTTAAATTGTTACAAAAGTATAAAAATGTATGTTTCTGTCAGAATTTTCTGTATTATTTTATATATTTTGATAAAAAATACTCTATACTTAATATTTGGAAACGAGGCATTCCATCTTAGTCCTCACGGGTGGCAACGTATCTGCATTTTGATTCGCAAACGTGGATAAATGTAGATGTCTATGGGCCACAGCAACCACTTATCATCAGGTGGACTGTGTGCTCGTTTGTCACCCTATACTATTAAAAAAAGATACACCAAACTTTGTATTCCTACAAGTAGAAAAATTAGAAATGCGCGCTGCATTTCCCCCTCACATATGCATCACAAACTCACCGTACCCGCATGTGGTGTTAGATCTCAAAGTGAGTCACCATCATCATATTATCATCATCATCATCATCGGTGTCCCTTTATTTTTTTATAGGATAGGGTGACAAACAAGCACACAGTCCACCTGATGGTAAGTGGTTGCCGTGGCCCATAGACATCTACATTTATCCTCGTTTACGAATGAAAATGCAGATGCGTTGTCACCCGTGAGGACTAAGATAGAATGCCTCTTTTTCTGTAAAAAGTGTCTCCGGTTCTCTACACTAACCATACGAAACACAGCGGCATGAAGCTGCAATTTGACGCTGGTATTCTGTAAGAGCGTGGTCCTTCCCCGGTCGAGCCGACCCATTCGTGCTACAACTATACTACTAATATAGCTGCAGCAAGGCTCTACAACGTATATAGCTCTAAGTCCAATAAACGAGTACTCAGTCCACCTAATGGTAAATAAATGTTGTGACTCATAGACATCTACATCTATCCTCAATTAAGAATCAAAATGCAGATGTGTTGTTACTTTTGAGGACTAAGATGGAATGCCTCGTGTCTAGTAAAAGGGATACCGGTTCTCTTCACACATAATACGAAGCACAACAGCATTATGCTGCTATTTGATGTTGGCATTCTGTGACATCGTAAATGTCCGTCGCCGAGTCGGGGAGCACCAACCAAGGTGCGAGTCATCGGGTACTGCGATTGACCATTCATTTACCGAGTGTTGATATTATGACATATTCTATTGTGGGAGGCTTATGCCCAGCAGTAGACTGTTTGAAGGCTGACAATGATAACATTTGTCAAAAATCGCTTAAAATCTCTATCTTGTACCATAAAATATATGTGCATAATACGCCTTAACCATCTGAGCGAACAGCATTTTCTCTTACTCAAATGTGTTCATCGCAGGTGGTTTACGTAAAGTTTCTGTAACTGCTTTATTATAATACGTCTTTTGTTTCGACGGAAATAAATTGCATACAGTGTTCGCGATTCCTATTTAAAATATATTCATTTTGATACCATAATTATTAATATACGTGGCGTTCTCACATATGCGCAAGCAAATCGCATCTCTATTCCCTTACTCTTATAGTTCGATGATGCAGCAATTGATGAGGCAAATGTGGTAATGCTTCATTAATTTATTCATTACATCTTATTTAAGTCCAATGTTGAACACAGGCCTCCACGTCGGATGGCTTTATAAGGGGAAATTCAGCCATAATTGCCACACTAGCAGGCGGGCCGGCAACCGCAGCGTTTATACTAATAACACGCTTTTATTTGCGTCGCATGTATTTATCTATCTATTCATGTAACTGAATAATTTTGATGTAATTTTTGACCTTGAAAAACTTGTTCGCTAGGTCTTATTCTACAAGTTGGTAAAACTAAACTAAACTAACTCTTAAATATCCTGACCAGAAACACCAAGTTAAAATGAAATGATTTTGTTTTCAGCGTGTTTATTTAGTTAATTAAACTATAATTTAATTATTTTACTTGCAGATAGGAAGACTCTCCTGTCCATCTTCTGGTTAGTTTCCCTCTGTCGCCTCGTATGACATCTACATTAAGACATGTGGTAATTTTATTTTCTTACACCGCTGCTACACGGTCACCGTCAATGCTTAACACACCCAAATTAAATATAATAAAATACTCTCGATTCGTTCTACACTATTAACAATAAAGTTATGAATTGTATCTTTAAATGTTAATTTATTACACGGTGAAACCTTTATTATTGTGAAATTAAAATTATTCCGAGGTAAGTTGGTTCGTGTAGGCGACATTACTATATACATTGACGTAGTCCTTTTTTACGTGGTAGAGCCATGGTGCAGCTATATTAATAGTAGAGTTGTAACACAAATGGTTCTGCTCGACCGGAAAAGGACCACGCTTTCACAGAATACCAGCGTAAAATAGAGACTTAATGCTGGTGTACTTCGTACGGTGAGTGTAGAAAACCATAGACCCTTTTTACTGGAAAAGAGGCATTCCATCTTAGTCCTAACGGCTGACAATGCATCTGCATTTTAATTCGCAAACGAAGATAGATGTAGATGTCTATGAGCCACAGCAACCACTTACCATCAGGTGGACTGTGTGCTAGTTTGTCACGCTTATTCTATAAAAAAGACGTACTTTTTCTTGTTCCAAAACATTCTCAGAAATGAGAAGAATCCTGAGAGCAACAATGAGTTGTAATTGTTCGTATTAAGCTACAAAGCACCTTTTTACTCAATTTCACATGGTATTATTACACTATAATTCTATATTGTAGCCTCTTTTATATAGAAGCGTTCTTTCGTCATCGTTTTCCCTAAATATGGATCGAATATTTTTATCTTTAGAATTTTGGGGACTTGAATCAGAGCCGTAACAATAGGGTATTGAGTAAACAGTATCAGAAGAGACTGGCAATCTATTATTATGTGACAATAAGGGATCGACTATTATAAACGACTCCTTTCATCAAACAATGCATGTCTGTGAACTGTGATAATCACGACACACAACAAGAACAGGGTTATTAATGAACTGGGTTAAATCAGCAGAGTAGCTAAGCTAGGACTAATTTTATAACGTAAAAAAATGCGTGAGTGTCGTGGAGGACTCGGTTGGAATGAAGTTCCTTGTATAGTATATTATTATTGATAAACGTAGGTATTATATTATTGATTAACAAATACAAATTAATGAATTACTTACTCTACGTCAATTAAAATGAAGCGTCATTTAATAAATATATATTTCATGGCAAGATAAGAAAAAGTGCGAGGGTGATGGATATTATTCCATCTCACTTCCTTATTTCGCCGCCAAGACCATCTACACTATGACACAAGGGGTAGTGACGAAAAAATCTTACACTTTTTGTCGCCTAGCTCCCATCCGCCAAACCCGTACCGTCCGATAAGGAATTTCGTTCCAATAACAGACATAAATACTATTTAAATCCATCTATCCATCTGCGCATCTAATATTGGTTTTATCATTATTAATTCAAATAAATAAGGTAAATCGAATGAAATATGATCCAATTTCGCTGCGTATGTCTAATACGATAATTCTATACGTATATTTAAGGAAATGATTAAGGGGCAATCTAACTTCGCAGACGATTAATGTTTCAAATTACACTTCGCAAATGAAATAAATTTATTACGTAAGTATAAATTTGCCTTTACTGAATTTGAATCGGGTAATGGAATCATTAAATTAAAAATTAATGTAAATAATACATTTTTTTTTAAATATACTAAGATAGCGATTAACTACAATCAGTTAAAGTTAGTGGTGATGTAGCCTAAGATGGTGAAGCGCACTGACTTAACAAAAGCCTATTCACTCTTGCCTTGAAGACACCCATATTGTAATCGGATAGAAACACAGATTTATTCAAATTATTCCACTCCTTTGCTGTACGCATCATGAACGATATAGAAAATCGTTTAGTTCGAATGCGTGGTAAGTCAGCAACGAAAGAGAAAGGGAGAGGGAGGAATCAAATAATGCAATTCATGTGCACACTCCCCGAAATGCATCCTGTAGAAAACCGAAAGGCCAGCTACTTTGCGCCTGTGTTCGAGGCTGGTAAGAATGGTTTTAACCAAATTTGGGTCACCGATAAGCCTCATAGCACGCCTTTCCATTTCTTTTCTGTCGTCTTTGTTCCGTAAAAGTACATTGCTGGACCTCTCCCGCTGTAGGGATTTGTCATAATGGTCACGCCTGACAGGCAAATACCACGGACTTATGATGCTGCTTGTAGTTACCGGTCTAGATGGTTTGACGACTCCGTGGCGCAGTGGCTTAGCAATGAGTTACAGCACCGGAGACCGTGGGTTCATTTTCTTTATAAGAGAGGGGGCAAAGAGCATGCGGCTCATCTGATGGTAAGTGATTACCGCCACCCATGAACAAATGCAACACCAGGGGAACCAGGGGAATTGCAGATGCGTTGCCGGCCTTTTAAAACGGAGTAGGCTCTTTTCTTGAAGGTCCCTAAGTCGTATCGATCCGGAAAATCGCTGATGGTAATCGATTCCACAAGGAAGTTGCGCGGGGAAGAAAACATCTTCTAAATCGCAAAGTGATGGACCACCAATCATTTAGATGGTTTGGATGGTATCGAGAGGTCTGTCGCGATGTGCGTTCGTGAAATGCTGGCTGCGATTAATCCGAACAATTCCTCAGAGCACTCCCCGTGGTAAATGCGAAAGAAAGTTCAAAGGGATGCAACATCTTTTCGCAGTGCCAATGAATCGAGCCGATCGGAGAGGACTCGCTCGTCGACGATTCGAGCCGCTCTGCGCTGTATGCGGTTAAGTGGAAGCAGCTGGCACTGGGAAGCTCCTGCCCAGAGATTGGAACAGTATTCCATGTGAGACCGAACCTGCGACTTGTAAAGTTGCAGGCGGTAGGACGGCATGAAATACTGTCCCGCTCTGCTGAGCACGCCAAGCTTTTTAGAGGCCAATTTGGCCTTCTCTTCCAAGTGACCACAAAACTGTACGCCACTCGATATGTCGACGCTGAGGATTCCAATACTGGCTGAGGCAACAAAGGGAGTGCCTTGAAACTGAGGAGATACGACAAAGGGTTTTTTTTTAGCGGTAAACGCGTAAACTTGTGTCTTCTGAGGATTAAACTGGACTAGATTTAGGCGCCCCCAATCCGAGACTTTATTCAGCAAAGATTTGACTTCAGACACAAGTTTGTTCCGGTACTCGGCGACGTTTTCCCGAGAAACATTGGCACGGCCGGTGTATAGAGCATCACCAGTGCTATCATCCGCATAGCTATGAATGTTACCAGTTTGTTACCAATTTATTGGAACAAAGTTCTTTAACGGACGAAACGGGTTTGGCGGATGGGAACTAGGCGACAAGAAGTGTAAGATTTTTTCGTCACTGTCCCTTGTGTCCTAGTATAGACAGCTTTGGCGGCGAAATAAGGAAGTGAGACGGAATAATATCCATTTCCCTCGCACTTTTTCTTATCTTGCCATGAAAGAAATATTATTTTATTTCAAATGACGCTTCATTTTAATAGACGATACTAAATTATTTATTTGTATTTGTTAATCAATAATATAATACCTACGTTTACTGCAGCTATATTAGTAGTATAGTTGCAGCACGAATGGGTCGGCTCGACCGGGGAAAAACCACGCTCTCACAGAATATCAGCGTCAAATAGCAGCTTAACACTGCTCTGTTTCGTATGGTGAGTGTAGAGAACCGGAGACCCTTTTTACTGGAAACGAGGCATTCCATCTTAGTCCTAACGGGTGGCAACGCATCTGCATTTTGATTCGCGAACGAGGATAAATGTAGATGTCTATGGGCCACAGCAATCACTTACCATCAGGTGGACTGTGTGCTCGTTTGTCACCCTATACTATAAAAAAAAACTTCGTTCCAACCGAGTGTTCCACAACACTCGCGCATTTCTTTTTTGTATGGACTACAAATAATTGTTTCGGGTCTTGATGTTTGTCCTTGTCCAAGTTATATTTGAAAGCTGCCTCCGCAATACAGGAGAAAATTCTAGTGTCGGGTAATTTTTTAAAAATTAAAAACAATTCCGCCTTGATCACATTTTGGCTTAACCATCTGCCATTGTATGGGAAACAATAAGATTTCGGGCATCCGTCTCACGTCCCTTAAGGGACGAAATGAGCTGATGGATTATCTTTCGCCAACTCGGTCAGTAAAAATTATGAAGAGGATGCCGCATTCATCATCATCATTATTATTTAATATATTAATGCTTTGAAATATTTACATCATACTTAGCCTTTTTTAATTATTTTCTGCACAGAATTTCTTATTTATTTACTTATTTCCCACTATATAATTATCATTACAGGTTTATCACCTAATGCGATAATGTAGACAACTATTTTTACAAACTACAATTACAATTACTCAGCCACAGTTTCTGTATTTATTTCAACAACAAACACCATATCTATGTCACAGTAATACTATAACTTATTTCAAAGAGAGCTCTCACTATAAACCCATTCAAAGTACAAGAAAATAGATCTATGTTTTCTGCTATACGGTTGAGGATATAGAGTGCAGGCGTAAACGGCGCCTCATACACCAGTTTAGTGCGGCCGGTGACGATCTTGTTTTTGTAAATGAAAAAAGAATGCAATTTTTACATGCATTATTTTATAGAAAAATAATTAAAAACACAACCTACCATTCATCATCATCATCATTACAGCCCTTCACAAGTCCACTGCTGAACATAGGCCTCCCCCAAAGAATGCCACAAAGCACGGTCCTGAGCCACCTGCATCCATCGACTTCCTGCATGTCTTACCAGGTCGTCACTCCATCTCGTGGGGGGACGCCCTACACTTCGCCTACCGGTACGAGGCTGCCACTCGAGAACCTTTCTTTCCCATCGGTTGTCGGTTCTTCGAGCTATATGGCCGGCCCACTGCCACTTCAGCTTACTATTCCGTTGGGTTATGTCGGTTACTCTGGTTCTACTGCGGATATCATAATTCCTAAGTTTAACACGCAGAGAAACTCCGAGCATAGCCCTCTCCATAGCTCACTGAGCGACCTTGAGCTTCCTCATACGGCCAGCAGTGAAGGACCACGTCTCAGTTCCGTAAGTCATCACTGGCAACACGCACTGGTTGTACAATTTCGTTTTAAGGTTTTGAGGTATGTCTGACAAGAAGATGTGTCGTAGCGTCCCGAACGTTGCCCAGCCGAGTTGAATCCGTCAATTGACCTCTCGGTTGAAGTTGGACTTACCTAGTCGGACTATTTGTCCCAGGTAAACATACTCGTCAACAAGTTCGAGCTTAGTGCTCCCAACAACTACCGGCATAGGTGTGACATGGACATTAAACATAATCTTTGTTTTGTCCATGTTCATCTTACGACCAATCCGTTGGGAGACACTATTGAGGTCATTGAGCATAGTGCTTAGATCCTCCAGCGATTCTGCCATAAGGAATAGCCATCGTAGCTCTACTGTAAAAGCACTTCAGCACTTCGATATACCGACAGTCAACTTGGCACCGCTGAAGGGACTGCAGCACCGCCCAAATTTGGACGAAATCAAAGACTTTCTCATAGTCCACATACGCCAAACATAGTAGCAAATAGAACTCCTCGGACTTTTGTACAATTTGCCGTAGGGTATGTATGTGGTCTATGGTGCTAAAGCCCTTTCGGAAACCGGCTTGTTCAGGTGGCTGGAAGTCGTCAAGTCTGCGCGCGAGACGATTCGTTATGACTCTCGAAAACAGCACGAAGACGCGGCTCAGAAGGGAAATCGGTCTGTAGTTCTTCAAGAGAGCGTTGTCACCTTTCTTGAAGAACAAGACCACCGCACTTCTGCTCCACGCCTCCGGTGTAATGCCACCATGGAGGACGGAATTAAAGAGCTTCTGAAGGACTTCAAGTACCGGTCTTCCACCCGCTTTCAGAAGCTCTGCTGTAATTCCATCCTCGCTTGGAGCCCTACCGTTTTTAAGGTGCTGGAGAGCCATTCTAATCTCGCTCAGACTGACGTCCGGGATATCATCGGAATAGTGTCGGATAAGACTCGCTCTTGGATCGTTACTCAAACTTTCGTGTGGCTCCAACGATGGCGTGTACAGCTGCCGATACAACCTCTCAATCTCACTCAAAATCTCAGGTGCCCCGAAAACGATGCTACCACATTCGGTCTTCAGCTTTGACAGTTGGCTCTTTCTGGCAGACAGATCTCTGGCAAAGACTTTGGAGCCTTGGTTCCGCTCGATCGCTTCTTCAATACAAGCTGTATTGAAGTTGCGTAAGTCCCGCCGCATGCATTTGGAGATCTGTCTGTTCAGTTGCCTTTTTTTTTATATAGGATATGGGTGACAAACGAGCACACAGTCCACCTGATGGTAAGTGGTTGCTGTGGCCCATAGACATCTACATCTATCCTCTATTCCAAATCAAAATGTAGATGCGTTGTCACCCGCAAGGACTAAGATTGAATGCCTCATTTCCAGTAAAAAGGGCCTCCGGCCACCTGCACTCACCAAGCGAAACGCAGAGGTAAACCTCTACTTCACGCTGGTTTTCTGTGAGGTCGTGGTACCACCCCGGTTCGAGCCGGCCCATCCGTGCGACAGCAAAAGCTGCCGCGTGGCTCTACCACTGTTATAAAATATATATTGTATGCTGTCAAATCTGTTGAAGAATGTAGCCTCATCTCCCGCCTAACAGCCATAAGATTAAGAGTTTGATCGGAGAGGTTTTGTGTTCTTCTGCGGCGGGTCTTGCAAAACTTAACTCTGACAGCATGAACAGTTTCCACGAGCTTGTCATTCATATCGTCCACTTTATTGCAGTCTTCTAGGCACTGAAAACGGTTTTGTAACTCGAGCTGAAAGGTTTCGGGACTTTGGATTAGAGCACGAGGGGGACGGACCGTTGACTTCATCAGACGAGACCTCTCCAACTTACCATTTAGGTTCAGTGTGCCTCTAATCATTCGGTGATCGCTGCCGGTTTCATCTTTACAACGATGTTAACAAGAGACTTGTGGACGATAAATCCGACACCTCCTTGGGACAGATGGTCGCCCTCCCGGTGATAGAGCAAGTTGCCGGATTCGAGGATTACCGTGTCCTCCCCCTCTCTTCGGACTTCGGATAATCCTATAATATGCCAGCGCAACTTGTCTATCTCTTCTTCCAGCTCCACGATCTTCTCGTCAGTCCTCAGGGTGCGTGCGTTGTACGTTTCCAGGTCGAGTCGTCGTAGGTGGCAACCGAACCCCCACCGGAGATTCTTAGCACCCCCTGCCCCGCCGTTACCATGGTCGCCGCCGTAGCCAGGAATAGCGGGGCCGCCGGGGACTGGGGGCCGTCTCTTTGTTACTACAGTGGCAAATACCCCCCAATGACGAGAGCCCCATTTGAAGATGCTGCTGCCCATCTCCCGCCTGTTTCCCTTTGTCGCCTTTAACGACACCCACGGGAGGATATGGGGTAGTGGATATTCTTGACCACCACTACACGGCAACCTACCTACCTACCATTATGTTTCCTAATATCATTTTACAAGAATTGTGAACATTTGAAATTAATTCTAAATACTCATAATTCTTAATATTTCATTCATGAAAATAAATTGCAATCAGTATAAATACTCTTTTAAAGATTGTAATTATTATCATGATTGAAATAAATATTTGAAAAGTAAAAATATATAGATGTAATAAATTTTTTTTATTCAGTTTTCACATTTAGACGTTTGATTAATCTGAAAATTGGAGACGTGATAAGAACCGACGAAAATAGAATGAATTCATGTTTGTGACTTTTTAACTCAAATTAAAATGTTTTCTCTTTACATTGTGTGACGGCTCATTATTATTATTATTATGAGGTGTCTATAAAGTTTTCTCATCTGGTTGGGCAGTATAAATATATAATTGTAAATTAAAATTGTAAACATACATAAATATCAATAAAATGATATAAATATTTAAAAATACATAGATATATAAAAACCTAACCAGACGGAAGCCCTCGGCAGGGGAGACCAAACGGCCAAGGGTTAGGGGAAATTTAAAGAAATCGACGAACGATGCGGGCGGTATCGAGGAGCACCGCCTTCTGCATTTGAGCTTGGAGCGGTTTGTCACGGAGTCCCAGTCGCCTCAGATGACTCAGATTTTTTTATAGGAGAGGGGCAAACGAGCGTGCGGCTCACCTGATGGTAAGTGACAACCACGGCCCATGAACAACTGCAACACCAGAGAGGGAATTGCAGATGCGTTGCCGGCCTTTTAAAAAGGAGTACGCTCTTTTCATGAAGGTCTCTAAGTCGTATCGGTCCAGAAAAATCGCTGATGGTTATCGATTCCACAAGGAAGTCGTGCGAGGAAGAAAACATCTTCTAAATCGCACAGTGGTGAACCGCCAATCATCCAGATGGTGCGAATGGTATCGGGAGTTCTGCTGCGATGTGCGTTCGTGAAATTTGGTGGCTGGGATTAATCCGAACAATTCCTCAGAGCACTCCCGGTGGTAAATGCGAAAGAAAATGCAAAGGGATGCAACATCTCTTCGCAGTGCCAATGAATCGAGCCGATCGGAAAAACTCGGTCGTCGACGATTCGAGCCGCTCTGCACTGGATGCGTTCAAGTGGAAGGAGCTGGCACTGGGGAGTCCCAGCCTAGAGATGGGAACAGTATTCCATGTAAGGCCGAACCTACGCCTTGTAAAGTTGCAGGCGGTGTGCCAGCATGAAATACTGTCCCGCTCTGCTGAGCACACCAAGCTTTTTGGAGGCCAATTTGGCCTTCTCTTCCAAGTTACCACGAAACTGCACGTTACTCGATATGTCCGCTCCGAGAATTCCGATACTGGCTGAGGCAATAAAAGGAGTGCCTTGAAACTGAGGAGACACGACAATAGGGTTCTTTTTAGCGGTAAGTTTTTTTTTTATAGAATAGGGGGAAAACGAGCATGCGGCTCACCTGATGGTAAGTGACTACCGCCGCCCATGAACAACCGCAACACCAGGGGAATTGCAGATGCGTTGCCGACCTTTTAGAAAGGTGTAAGCTCTTTTCTTGAAGGTTCCTAAGTCGTATCGGTCCGGAAAATTCGCTGGTGGTAATTGATTCCACAAGGAAGTCGTGCGAGGGAGAAAACTTCTTCTAAATCGCACAGTCGTGGACCGCCAATCATCCAGATGGTATGGATGGTAACGCGAGTTTTGTCGCGATGTGCGATTGTGAAATTGAGCGGCTGGAATTAGTCCGAACAATTCCTCAGAGCACTCCCCGTGATAAATGCGATAAAATACGCAAAGAGATGCAACATCTCTACGCAGTGCCAGTGTATCGAGCCGATCAGAAATAACTCCGTCGTTGACGATTCGAACCGCTCTGCGCTGGATGCGGTCAAGTGGAAGGAGCTGGCACTGGGGTGCCCCGGCCCAGAGATGAGAACAGTATTCCATGTGGGGCCGAACTTGCGCTTTGTAAAGTTGCAAGCGATGTGCCGGCATGAAATACTGTCTCGCTCTGCTGAGCACGCCAAGCTTTTTAGAGGCCAATTTGGCCTTCCCTTCCAAGTGACCACGAAACTGCACACTATTCGATATGTCGACGCCAAGGATTCCGATACTGGCTGAGGCAGTAAGGGGAGTGCCTTGAAACTGAGGAGATACGACAAAGGGGTTCTGTTTAGCGGTAAACGCGCAAACTTGTGTCTTCTGGGGATTGAACTGGACTAGATTTAGTCGCCCCCAATCCGAGACTTTGTTAAGCAAAGACTCGACTTCAGACACAAGTTTGTTCTGGTACTCGGCGACGTTTACCCGAGAAATATTGGACGGCCGGTGTATAGAGCATCACCAGTGCTGTCATCCCCGCATAGCAATGAATGCTACCAGTTAGCAACATATCATTGATATGCAGAAGAAACAGCGTTGGTGATAGCACACAGCCTTGTGGAACACCAGCGTTAATAGGCTTGTAGTTGGAGCATGCACCGTCTACAACGACTTTGATGCTCCGATCTGCAAGGAAGCTGGTGATGCAATTGCACAATTTCTCGGGAAGCCCATAGGAAAGGAGCTTCGAAAGAAGCGCTTTGTGCCAAACCCGATCGAAGGCCTTCACAATGTCCAAAGTAACAGCCAACACGTCCCCCTTGGACTCCACTGCCTCCGCCCATCTATGGGTCAGGTAGACCAGAAGATCACCAGCTGATCGACCCCAACGAAAACCGTATTGGCGGTCATTAATCAGCTGGTGATCCTCAAGGTATCGCATGAGCTGGCAGTTAATAATGGATTCCATTATTTTGAAAAACAAGGAGGTGATCGCGATAGGTGGACGCAAAAAGGGAGCCTAAAAGGTCGGCTTTGTATTTTACGGCTTGGGCCAGTGAGTCGTCCTCTCTGTACAGAGGTGGTAGTGACGGCTTACAGAAATCCCCTTGAACAGTCTTGGCGAGAGACCAGAATGCACGGGTTCCCGAAGGAAGCCGAACTAGTCTCTCGCCAATTCTGCCTATGTGCTCTGACTTTACCTTGGCAATAACTCTTCTGAAGGACTGGAGGCGAAATTATACTTCTTATTAAGTGTGCTGGTGTTCACGTCCCGAGTCGCCGAAACCGCAGCCCAGGCTGGATAACACTCCTGCTTACTGGGTAATGCAGAGTTACAGGAGCGACCAAACCAAGGCTGAGATCTGCCTCCAATGGGTACCACAGATGATGGAATAAATAGTTCCATTCCCTGTAGCACCACATAAGTGACAGAGTCAGCAACAGCGCTGGGATCATCCGGCGAGAAGCAAACCCGCCCCCATGGGTAGGATGCAAAGAAAGACCGCATTCCGGCCCAATCCGCCGACCTGTAATGCCAAACACGGCGGCAACCTGCAGAACGCAACCGCGAGGGGAGCGTGAGTGGCACCACACTCCGGATCAAATAGAAAAATCGCCAAGAATCGCAATCTCTGCGGATGGAACCTTTTGTAGCAAGGAATCTGTAGCCATTTGGACGTGGTCGATGAGTCGCTCTGTTTCGGCATTACCGCTATGGGACCTATAGAGGCACCCGTAGACGCGCAGATAGTCGTCGCTGTCTACGCGTAGTCAAAGGGTGGACAGGTCCGAACCTTCAAGACTGCCAAGGCGTCGAGAACAGATGTCCTCTCTGACATACACGCAAACTCCAGCCCGAGGCACAAAGAAGTGCTCCAATTTGTACCTCGGGTAGGAGAGATACGAAGTATCATCCGGAGAGGACACCTGCGTCTCGATTAGAAAGAGCAAGGCTGGATTCGCCGTCTCGAGATGGTAGTGGACGGCGTTTAGGTTCGAGTGAAGTCCCCTGATGTTGCAGAAATTCACTGATAGCGTGGCAGGGGTCGCCTTGGTATTGTTGCTCAGTTTACCCCGAACAGTTATGTTTTTGAGCGAAATTTCGCCCCCCTCCTCCCCCCCCCCCAGAATACGCGGGGCAGCCTGAGCACCCAAGCTCAGGAGTGGAATAACATGGTCGTGGATGTTCGGCGAGGGATTCTCCAGGGGTGCTGGTACCCTCCTGTATTTCGTGTAATTCCGCTACCATGTTGATGAGGGAAGGGGGAATTGGGCCTCCGGCCACCTGCACTCACAAGACGAAACGCAGAAGCAGAGCTTCTACTTCACGCCGGTATTCTGTGAGGTCGTGGTACCAACGCGGCTCGAGCCGGCCCATACGTGCAACAGCAAAAACTGCTGCGTGGCTCTACCATCGATAAAAGATTATTATTATATATGTATTATAGATGAGATTATTATTATTTTTAAATAATAATAATAAAATAAAATAAAGAGACATTTAAAATATTGTATGAATAATAATGTGATCATTTAATTTGCGTTAATAAGCATAAGGTTTAAATATAATTATTCATTTCGAATATTAAGTATTATAGTATTGTAAAGGCTTAATATTATCTTTAAAAGGAAGGTCTCAAATATATAAAAGCATTATATTGAAAGAAATGATTCGTGGAAAGGATTATTATAGTGACGTGTAGATTGCTTCACAGCGTCCGAGACCGAGGTAAATTTGGACTCGCTAACCGATGTGTCCTAGACATATCATCTTAGTGCCGATGGTCAGCGTATATGTTGTAGAAATATGACTTGCTTGTGGACTTCGCACACCCCTACCTGGGCGGCGACTTAGCGCATAGCATTATGATACGTCGGCTATATTTCGGATTAAGGTGTGTTTGGTAGTACTTTTAAGTGCAGCAAGCATACTCAACTCCAAGTCTTAGTGCAAATCCATGTAATCAAATCAATAGCGCTATGATACGTGGATTTTTGACTACTGACATCTTAGAAGCGTGCTACCATGATACGTTGGTGTTATTGCGTTCTACAGCATTGCGTCTCTGCGATGGTTGTTTGGCGGGTAGCTATTCACAATGGCGCTCTCTGCGTCTTGGTTTGACTCACAACCACGTTGGGTCCCTTCATTACAGTGCTGCAGATTGTCTGACCGCCATGATATTTTATATAACAACATAATAATACATCTTAGTAAAGTTCCCATCTTTCAATGATTGAAGACAACTTGTTGGTGGGTGAGACAAACATGATCGAAAAATGCATATACACAACGTCAGTGACACAAACCCTTTCTGGTGGCGAATTATTAGTATTAACTTGTTACTGCCTTTTGAGTATATCTGCCATTTTGGTTGGTGGAGCACAGACCGACTCATCGACCACGTGCAAATGGCTGCAGACTCCGTGCTACAACAGGTCCCATCCGCAGACATCGTGACACTCGGTGATTTTAGCGCCCACCACGCTGAATGGCTTGGTTCTCGTTTAACCGATCATGCGGGTAGATCTGTCTATGACTTTGCTTTGGCTTATAGTCTAACACAACTGGTTACTTCGCCTACGCGGATTCCGAATGTGGAAGACCATGTACCTTCCCTGTTAGACCTTCTGCTGACCTCTCATCCGGACGGATATCAGGTCTCCGTCGATGCCCATCTTGGCTCTTGGGAATATTGTCTGATCCGTAGTACAGTGCCACTGATGCTCCAATCTCAGTTGCGATCTGCAGCTTGCCGCCATCTTTGGCACTATAGGTCAGATGATTGGGACGAGATGCGGTATTTTTTTGCACCCTTAGGGGAGGGTTTGCTTCTTGCTGGAAGATCCCAGCGTTGTTGCCGATTCTGTTGCTGATGTGGTACTTCAGGGTATGGAACTTTTTATTCCATCCTCTGTGGTGCCCATCGGAGGCAGATCCCAGCCATGGTTTGGTCGCTCCTGTAAAATAGCATCACGCTATAAGCAGGAGTGCTACCGAGCCTGGGCTGACGCATCAACGTCTCGAGATGTAAACACCAGCGCACTTAAAAAGAAGTATAACTCCGCCTCCAGGTCCTTCAAAAGCGTCATTGCCAAGGCAAAGTCTGAGCACAATGGCAGAATTGGCGAGAAGCTAGTTCACCTTCCTTCCGTGCATTCTGGTCTGTCGCCAAGGCTGTCCAAGGGAACTTCTGTCAGCCATCTCTTCCATCTCTGCACAGAGAGGACGACTCACTGGCCCACGCCGCAAAGGAGAAAGCCGATCTTTTGAGCTCTCTCTTTGCGTCCAACTCGACTCTAGATGACGGGGTGAACACACCGCTGACCATCCCACAATGTGAGTGCTTCATGCCGGATGAGCGGTTTACACAGCACTCGGTTCGCAAAGCACTCTTCTTCCTGGACGTCAGCAAGTCGATTGGGCCCGATGGAGTCCCTCCCATTGTGCTGAAGACGTATGCTCTGGAGTTGGCATAGGCTTTAATGCGTCTTTTCCTCCTACTCTTACTCCCAAGTCGTAGTCCCGAATTTATGGAAGACAGCTTTTTTCCACCCTAAAAAAGGCGACCGCTAAGACCCGTCCAACTACAGGCATATCGCCATCACCTCCTTGTTCTCCAAAATAATGGAATCCATTATAAACTGCCAGCTCATGAGGTACCTTGAGGATCACAAGCTAATTAGTGACCGCCAGTACGGTTTTCGTCGGGGTCGATCTGCTGGTGATCTCCTAGTTTATCTGACTCATAGATGGGCGGAGGCAGTAAAGTCCAAATGGGAGGTATTGGCCGTTAGTTTGGACATAGCGAAGGCCTTCCATCGGGTCTGGCACAAAGCGCTTCTTTCGAAGCTTCCTTCTTATGGACTTCCCGAGAAATTGTGCAAATGGATCACCAGTTTCCTTGCAGATCGGAGCGTCAAGGTCGTCAGTGCATGCTCTGATTTCAAGCCTATCAACGCTGGTGTACCACAAGGCTGCGTGCTATGATCAACGCTGTTTCTCCTGCATATCAGTGATATGTTGCTAACTGGTAGCATTCATTGCTATGCGGACGACAGCACTGGTGATGCCTTATATACCGGCCGTGCCAATATTTCTCGGGAAAACGTCGCCGAGTACCGGGACAAACTTGTGTCTAAAGTCGAGTCTTTGCTTAACAAAGTCTCGGATTGAGGGCGACTAAATCTAGTCCAGTTCAATCCCCAGAAGGCACTAGTTTGCGCGTTTACCGCTAAAAAGAACCCCTTTGTCGTATCTCCTCAGTTTCAAGGCACTCCCCTTGCTGCCTCAGCTAGTATCGGAATCCTTGGCGTCAACATATCGAATAGTGTGCAGTTTCGTGGTCACTTGGAAGGGAAGGCCAAATTGGCCTCTAAAATGTTTGGCGTGCTCAGCAGTGCGAGACTGTATTTCATGCCAGCACATCGCTTGCAACTTTACAAAGCGCAAGTTCGGCCTCACATGGAATACTGTTTTCATCTCTGGGCCGGGGCACCCCAGTGCCAGCCCCTTCCAGTTGACCGCATCCAGCGCAGAGCGGTTCGATTCGTCGACGACCGAGTTTTTTCTGATCGGCTCGATACACTGGCACTTTGTAGTAGAGATATTGCATCTCTTTGCCTATTTTATCGCATCTATCACGGGGAGTGCTCTGAGGAATTGTTCGGACTAATTTCAACGGCTCAGTTTCACCATTGCACATTGCGACAAAACTCGGGTTACCATCCATACCATCTGGATGGTTGGCGGTCCACCACTGTGCGATTTAGAACAAGTTTTCTCCCTCGCACAACTTCCTTGTGGAATCAATTACCACCAGCGAATTTTCCGGACCGATACGACTTAGGAACCTTCAAGAAAAGAGCTTACACCTTTCTAAAAGGCCGGCAACGCATCTGCAATTCCCCTGGTGTTGCGGTTGTTCATGGGAGGCGGTAGTCACTTACCATCTGGTAAGCCGCATGCTCGTTTGCCCTCTCTTTTATAAAAAAAGATATATTTGTCGACCTCGTGCAGGCTGCGGCTGAAAGCCGTGGAAATGGGACCCAATTCCCTTGAGGTGATCGGTAGACTCATGACACACTCTGTGGCTAATTAGCCGCGCTGATCATGCAATTGGTGGTGATGCTTTATACTTATATCACGTCCGCAAGAACGGTGGTCTGGCAGGTGGTGCCGCTCACGGAGGGCTTTTTATAACCGATGTTCCTATTGTTGCCTAATCCGGGTGACGTACGTTTACTGTGTATGGATTTGATCGTATTGTGTATGACGTTTACACGCATTTATATGCGCGACTTCGGTTGATGTGTGTGCTTACGCACTACCAAGCGGCCAAGCCCTCTTTTACTGGTACGCCAGTTATTTTGTTGAGGACTACTGTCCAGTTCCCAATTTAACGTCCCCTTCGGGGGGTGTGCGTTTGTTGCTTGGCGCTCACCGCACAATAATGTGTGGGAGCGAAGCCCTTGTATCTGGTATTTGATATAAATATTGTAAACCTTTTCCAAGCGGGATGGGAATAATTAATAAGGAATTGACTGATGTGAACCTGGTACAAGTGGAATAGGGAAGATTTAATTTATTTTGGGCCTAGTCTTCATGTACGGAGTTCTTTAGCTTATAAGGCACTACCAACGACTTTCGATTGCTCTCGTGAATATTTATTCTTCCAAGAGACACCTAAAAGATATATTTAAAATACAAACACAACGTAAATAAGGGTCCTAATTAAGACGATCACGCCATAAAATGTATTAAACGGACTATATTTAAACCTTTAGAAAGATCAATGTGGTTAATATAGTGATCATGTAAATTTAATATATTTTTATATATCTTATAGATTTAGATTCTAAAGAAAGGGGTGAGCATTACAATGGGTTGAAAATAACTTAACTTATCTTCACGCACAATCCCTGACGGGGTAGCCAGAGAGAACAGATCGCCAAGTGTCACGATCCTTACATACCTCTTTCGCTTCTTTCAGATTCATTATCTTCTTCATCCATGCACAACTAGGTATCCGAGTACTCTTGACCCTCCCCTCTTCGAGCAATTTATTTACATGGTCTTCGAAAGTTAGTCTCGGTCTACCTCGACACCTTTTAATATTAACTTTCGCGCTATATATTTTCTTCACCATTCGGTCTTCACTCATTCGCTCAACGTGCCCAAACCATCGAAGCACGCCCTTATCAATTCTTGTGATAAGGTCATCTTTCAAATCTGCCATATTGCGATCTTTTCGTTTCGCTTCCGGTCGGCCATGGTAACGCCGCACATTTTACGAAGAGATCGCATCTCCACTGCATTCAACTTGCTTTTATGCTTCTTCTGGCATACCCAGGTTTCGCTGCCATATAACAAAGTCGGTACCAACACTGCGTTATGTATTGCAAGGCGTGCACTCTTCACTACGCCTTGCCTTTTGAAAATGGGTTGAAAATATTGGTCATAATTGCCGATAATTTATATTGTACAATATTTTGTTAAAAACATTTAGGAAACAACTCGGAAACGATCATTTTATTATCAAAGTCCTTAATGCTTTAATAATATTTTAAATATTTTTAAAATAAAAGCAAACATGCTATACTTAGTGATAGACGACAAGCTTGTACGAGGGTGGATTGAAAAGTACTCGGCCTAACACAGATCCATTCAATTCTAAAAATCAAATCTACCCACATTATTTAGTTCAGTTCAGACTAGTTCATTGTGTGAAGTTCGAAACGTGTGCGATAATTAGTTGTGATTTTATAAATTTATTAACAAAGTAATCGGACATAATTTCCGCGAATGGAGAAAATCGAGCAGCGTGCCGTCATTAAGTACCTCCATAAGAAGGGGCTATCATCAAAAGCCATCCATGATGACATGGTCAGTACATTAGGCGATTGTGCTCTGTCATATTCATCCGTCAAAAAATGGATAGCAGAATTTAAGCGTGGTAGAGAGAGTGTGTAAGATGAACCCCGCTCTGGAAGGCCTTCGACGTCAACTACTGACGAAAATATTAAAAAAGTACTTGATTTAATAATGGGAGACCGCAGATTAAAAATTAGAGAGATAGCCGAGATTATAGGCATCTCTTATGAACGAACTCAAAACATCATTGTCAACGAGTTGGGTTTCCACAAGGTGTCTGCGAGGTGGGTTCTGCGACTGCTTTCAGTTGAACAAAAAAGGACGCGATTGACTATTTCACGCGACTGTTTGGAGTTATTTGAAGCCGATGCAGATGATTTTTTGAATCGTTTTGTTACTATAGACGAAACATGGGTTCATTACTGTACACCGGAAACAAAACAACAATCAAAACAGTGGAGAAGACCTGGTTCACCACCCCCAAAAAGGGTAAGTCGATTTTGTCGGCAAATAAGGTGATGTCTTCAGTATTTTGGGACTCGAAAGGTGTGATTATGATTGATTATCTTGAAAGGGGTCAGACTATAAACTCTGATTACTACTGCACCTTACTACGTCGTTTACGAGAGGAAATAAAAGAAAAACGTCGAGGAATGCTCAGAAGAAAAGTCCTGTTTCATCAAGATAACGCCCGTGTTCACACGTCAGTACAGTCAATGGCTGAAATTCACAACTGTGGCTTTGAACTGTTACCGCATCCGCCGTATTCACCTGATCTGGCACCATCAGACTTCTTTCTGTTCCCTAACCTAAAAAAGCACTTGGGAGGTCAAAGATTTTCGACAAACGACGAGGTCAAAGCAGCTGTAGACGCATATTTTGACTCTAAGGAAGAATCATTTTTTTTCAACGGTCTAAATGCTTGGAAGGGGAGGTGGCAAAAGTGTATTGAACTTGATGGTGATTATGTAGAAAAATAAAAATATAACTGATTTAGTATGTGTTTAAGTTCTTGGTTAGGCCGAGTACTTTTCAATCCACCCTCGTATATTTTCTGGAACTGTATTTTAAAATGTTATTATTACTTTAAAAATACTGACTTTGATGAGTGTCTGCTAGTTTATGTTTTGCTCCTAGTATTTACAGATGGTAAAATTCAACTTCTTAAACATGCTTATAAATAAAATGTAATATTTTGTTTATTTTTAAATTTCCTTTACGTTTTTATAGGATATAATTGACAAACGAGCACACCGTCCACCTGATAGTAAGTAGTAGTAGTAACACCGAATCAAAATGCAAATGCGTTATCACCCGTGAGGACTAGGACGATGAGGAATGCCTCGTTTCCAGTAAAAAGTTTCTCCGGTTCTCGACACTCACCATACGAAACACAGCAGCGTTAAGCTGCTATTTTACGCTGGTATTCTGTGAGAGCGTGGTCCTTCCCCGGTCGAACCGACCCATACGTGCTATAACTATACTACTAATATATGTAGCTGCAGTATGGCTCTACCACAAAAAAAAGTTTTTGAATTATTCTAGTATTCCCTCATTACAAAATTACATTCGAATTTGAGGAGCCTTTCTAATTGTTCTGAGAACTTAGCAGAGTTACGTAGCTCAGCAGGCGGATTAACGTACGCAGTACCCACCGGTATATTTTCTTCATGGTTGGTTTAGATATTTTAAATAATACATTATAAACAGTGGTAGAGCCACGCAGCAGCTTTTGCTGTCGCACGGATGGGCCGGCTCGAACCGGGGTGGTACCACGACTTCACAGAAAACCAGCGTGAAGTAGAGGTTTACCTCTGCGTTTCGCTTGGTGAGTGCAGGTGGCCGGAGGCCCTTATTACTAGAAATGAGGCATTCCATCTTAGTCCTCACGGGTGACAACGCATCTACGTTTTGATTTGTAATAGAGGATAGATGTAGATGTCTATGGGCCGCAGCAACCAATTACCATCAGGTGGACTGTGTGGTCGTTTGTCACCCTTATCCTATAAAAAAAATATATACTATAATACTTCTATGCTATCTAACTCTCAAAGAATTAGGCAGGGACTTAAAACTTTTAAATCCATTTTCGCAAGTCTTTTACTTCCTTCACATCCATAATATTTATACTTATGCAAGCTAGATTAAGAATCTTAATTTGGCCCCACTTCAATACATTGACAATTTGGTAGATTAACTTCCATCTAGAGCGTCACTTGCCTATGTATGTGTATAAATAAGGTTATATATGTATGTGTATTTTTTTACGTGGTAGAGCCATTCTGCAGCTATATTAATAGTATAGTTGTAGCACGTATGGATCGGCTCGACCGGGGAAGGACCATGCTCTCACAGAATACCAGCGTAAAACAGCAGCATTATGCTGCTGTGTTTCGTATGGTGAGTGTAGAGAACCAGAGACCCATTTTACTGGAAAAGAGGCATTCTATCTTAGTCCTCACGGCTGACAACGCATCTGCATTTTGATTCGCAAACGAAGATAGATGTAGATATCTATAGGCCACAGTAATCACTTACTATCAATTGGACTATGTGCTCGCTTGTCAACCTTATTCTGTAAAAAAAAGTATTTAAAATTATTTAAGTAACCGACTTACTCTTTTGTTCTATTATCCTCTAAAGATAAGCGGATTTCTAAAATACTATATTTACTAAAGGAACTCCTATCACTCTTAAATAGCAGGTTTCATAGGTCCACAAGCGTTTCCAGAATATAAATTTTTTTAATTAAAAGTTTAATATTCTGGAAACGCCTAAACGAAATAATTAACTTACAGTTTTATTAATTGACTTTAAAAGGAGGAGGTACTCAATTTGACAGTTTTTTTAATGCGTGTTACCTCGCAACTTTTTTATTTCTAGGTGAACCGATTTTGATGATTAATTTTATATGAAAGCTGATGCTTCTCATGTGGTCCCATATAAATTTAATCAAGATCTGATCTATCTTTGAGTTATCTATACATCTATACAAATAAATAAAATTGAAGTGTCAGTTTGTAATGTCAAAATTACAGCATTTAACTAAATGTATATGAAAGTAGTAATAACAAAAATACAATTTTTAAAGTTTTTGTCTGTCTGTCTGTCCATCTGTCTGTCTGTCCGTCTGTCTGTCTGTCTGTTTGTTCCGGTTAATCTCCGAAACGGCTGGACCGATTTTGACGGGATTTTCGCTGGCAGATAGCTGATGTCACAAGGAGTAACTTGGGCTACTTGGTTAATGATTTATATTGAAGTCAGTTGTAATTTTTTTTAAAATTTTACCATTAATTTGCTTATCATCATATATACATCATAAAGCAGGCTCGTCAATCGCAACAATGTCCTTCAAGCCACCACTGACTGAGAACAGTCTACTAGTAGCACACGTGCCAAATTACTCGTACAAAATTATATTTTAAGTATGTACTTACATAGAGATTTTTAATAATAAATTTTTTGTTACTAAGATTTATAGATCACTGTTGACAGAATTTGATTTGATTTTATTATATACTAGCTGTTCCCCGCGACTTCGTCCGAGTGTAATTTAGGGTTTTAATGTTGTTGCGCGGAACCCTAATAATTTTTCTAAACTATAACCCTAAGCCTAGCCTAAGTTACTTCTTAAAACATGAGCTATCTAGCAGTGAAAGTCCAAATCCAAGTCAAAATCGGTCCAGCCTTTTTGGAGATTAGCCGGAACAAACAGACCGACAGACAAAAATGTTACAAATTGTGTTAATGTTATAAGTACCGTATATAATTTAATATCCAATTAGTAAAATGCTGTTATTTTGACATTACAAAGGGACACCTAAATTTTAATCTAGGTGTCCAAATGTAATGTGTAAATATCTAAAACTAGAAACTTAAATATCATATAGTCCTACTCCCCGCGGTATCGTGCCAAGAACGCTGGCTGCGTTTCCCCGCTGAATGGCTATACTTAGCCTTTGAGCAAGGAAAGAATAAATTTTATTTATATTTGTAAAGATTATTATATTTTCGATGGCAAATAACAACATTTTTTAAATATTTCTACAGCACAAGTTACAGTTATAAGTGTGCTCAGTAAGAAGCTAGGTACCGCCTATATTTATTAGAATATAGAATTATAGGGATGTAAACTAACAACCAAGAAAAAATTCAGACGTTCCTTTTATATATTTATTATAATACTTTATTTCATTTAAAAAACATATGTAATCTATTAATCGCACGTCGACTCAGTGTCACTTTATGAAAGTCATGTGTGAAAAGAAAATCGTAGCAATCCCTTACTACACAGGCATGGCTAGTGTGAGGACTACAGAACTATACACCCTAGCTTATATACTCCAGCACGGCTAGCATGGGCTGGGGACAAAAATTTTAACCCCCGATTACATCCACTGACAAGAGATAAAATTATATTGTCCCTATGCCAAAGCACGGCAACGGGAAGAAGTATATCCCCGTTTGACATAACGAGACATCCCCCGTTTGTAGCATGAAGCCAAATGAAAGATAAAAAAATATGTTTTTTTGACATTTGAAAGGGACAATTCTATCCTAGTTCATTAGACGTGGGTTTAAATTTAGAGTCATACAAAATCTATCTAAGTCTATCTCCCATTTTATCTATTGTGGATATTATATCCATCAGTGTGCCTATGCTCGAAGGGTGGATAAAACGAAGCGAGGGGATAAGCATTTTCTCCTTTCCCGGGGATAAAATTGTCTCCTGCCCATGCTAGTCCTGCAGCTTAGTTGGTGTGATAAGATCATACTTTATAATTATAATAAGCTAGAGAAATAAGTTTTTTTTAATCTGTACAAGCTTAGCTATAAATAAGTAATATTTAATTTTTATTTTATACAATATATACAACCATATATACGCCATATGTACAACTTTGTGATTAAAGATTAAATAAATAAATAATTTTTTTTTTCATTCCATATAGATAAAATACTATTCCTACTCATCGAAACGAAGGTTGATTTTTATGACCTGAAACCACAGCAATCTTAGTGAGAAAGGACACACGAATAATATTTCCTTTATAAAGAAGAAATATTTTTCTCTCACAAAGGGAAAGAAAGAAGTCAAAGTAAGTATTAAGCTGACATTAAAGAGCAATGAAAGCGTCAGATCGGTTTCTGCTTTTCGTTCTCGAAGGATTGGAAAAGAAATATCAGCGCGGATGAATTGAAACGGAAATCGGTGCAAATTAGTCGGGTACAAAGTAGGGCAAAAAGCGATCACGTCTCAATGATGCGTATCATGCGTAGTCATATATGCTTTCCCTTACGAATGATATTTGTATTTCTAAATGAGTTGTGTCTTTGCTTTTGTAACTTATATTTTCTTACAAAATATAGTCCTTTAATAACATCCGACGGTACAAAATAAACTTACAAAAGTGTTTCCATTTACCGCCGTTCCGTAAGTTCAATCATATTCACATCACGATGTGACAAAATAGCAAAATGTTTTTGAACTAGGTGCAAAGCATAGTTAGTAAGATAAATGAAAATTTGTAAATGAGATATGTATAATGTCATCTATCTCTTTTTTTATAGAAATAGGGTGACAAACGAGCACAAAGTCCACCTGATGGTAAGTGGTTACTGTAACATGTAGACATAGACATAGATGTAGACATCTACATCTATCCTCATTTGCGAATCAAAATGCAGATGCGTTTTCAGCCTTGAAAAATAAGATGGAATACCTCCGTTATAGCAACAAGGGTCTCCGGTTCTCTACACTCACCATACGAAACACAGCAGTGTTAAGCTGCTACTTTTTTTTAAGCTGCTATGCGTTGGTATTATGTGAGAGCGTGGTCCTCCCCGGTCGAGCCGACCTATTCGTGCTACAACTATACTATAAACATAGCTGCAGCTTGGCTCTACCACGTACAAAAATACATACATACACACACACACACACACACACACACACACACACACACACACATATATATATATATATATAATCGCACTAATAAATATTTATACCGGGCCAATTTTTTTTAATTAAACTTAAGTGACAAACGAACGTGCACCACCCGGTTACTGCATTCGTAAACCTAAGCCAACTTCAAATAAAGTAGGCTACAGATACGTTGTTGCCTCTGAGTACGAGGATGTATTGCTCTCTATTGGTTTTTGCATATTTGTATGAAAAAATAATCTTGGCAGTGTTGATCTCGTGCAACTGCCACGCTGCAGCTATATTGGTAGTATAGTTGTTGCACGAATGGGTCGGCCCGACCGAGGAAGAAACACGCTCTCACAGAATACCAGCGTAAAATAGCAGCCTAACGCTGCTGAGTTTCGTATGGTGAGTGTAGAGAACCGGAGACCCTTTTTACTGGACAAGAGCATTACAGCTTAGTCCTCACGGGTGACAACGCATCTGCATTTTGATTCTTTATTAAGGATAGATGTAGGTGTCTATGGGTCACAGTAACTACTTACCATCAGGTGGACTGTGTGCTCGTTTGTCACCCTATCCTATAAAAAAAATATAAATTAATCCGTCGGCGCTATTCCTGCTATTCGGTCGTGTCGATTGTCGGTTGCCGTTCCATTGGACAATGAGAGTGAGAAAGCAGACATTGCACCTGTACTTACGCAAAAACTCTTGCATTATATTCTTATACCGTGCAGAAGGCTCGTCTCCGTTGAGACTGGCCGCCGTGATCGATATTCGGTCTGGAGGACATTATAGACAGTTTGCGCGCTGTACTGCAGAAGTAAATGCTACTTTGTTCAGAGCAGTCTGCCAATCATTACAATCTTACAACGCCCTACGCATTCTATACAATAACGCCTTCAGAGCACTGATGAAGCTGCCACGCTACTGTAGTGCATCGGGAATGTTTGTGGATGCAAATATAGACGGATTCGCAAGGATTATTCGGAAGCGAGTCGCGTCCCTGATGCGCCGCATACGGGACGGCTCAAATGGCTACATGCAACTGTTCGCCTGGCGGATGGATCTGGATTGCCCTATACTGTAACACTGGACGAGGTTGCATGTAGAACACTCCGGATCTAAACCTAAATTTAGATTACGTTAGAGCTGTGTATCTGTTTTGTTGTGTTTGTGTATTTTATACGAATTTCAGTAATTGTAATCATTTAAATGAAATGATTTTTTTTATGTAATTCATATAAAATTGACATCATAACTTAGATTTAATATTTTGATTTCGATGTTTATTTATGAAGTGTGATATGGACTAGTTCCTGAATGAATGAATTTTAATTTAATTTAATTTAATTATTATTAATATCTAATATTTCGTATATTTTATGTGTTGTAAATGATATTCCTTGTAAAGCCACCTGAAATTTCAATGGCTAGGCCAAATAATTAATGACGTCGATAACCATCGATGATGATTATGATTATTATACTCGTTGGCTCGACCCGCTTATAAAAGAGCTTATAATAACAGCTTATTGCTGCTGTGTTTCGTATGGTGAGTGTAGAGAACTGGAGAATTTTATACAGGTAACGACGCATTCTATGAAAGTGACAACGCAACTGCGTTTGCCACATTTCTGAATTTGCATTGCATGGGCCACAGCATCCACTTACCATCAGGTGCACTATATGCTCGTTCGCCATCCGTATTCTATGAAAGAAAACCTTAATGGATGGAAAGTTTTATGTATAGCAGCTCAATATTTTAAACTTTACTGAGGTCTATAATCAGGTTATAGATTGACTGAAGTCTTATAACAAAGAGAGAAAAGAAAACGAGTGCGAGGCTAATAAATAGCATTTTAAATAAAACCAGATACTGAAGTATTTTTTTTTACCCGATTACCACTACCTTAACTAGAGCTTATCGCTGCTGTGAAAAGAGCTTCAGTGTCATCATAACTTTTTGTTATTATCCAGTTTGTCAATAATATTTTACATTTGTACTTGTTTTGTGAATATATATTAATGTGTTCATTAAATAAGTTTTATAAATAAACAGAAATTGTGTTATATTGTCGTCTAGCAAACATTGAGTTCACTGTAGCAACAATTTTTTTTTTCTCCTTTTATTAGTAAATTTTGGTCATATGGTAAAGTTGTATGTAATTTTAAGATTGTATGCAATATGTACAATTTTCTCACTGTTAGGTTGTTACAAATTGAATACAAATATTCTGTTGGATATTTATAATTTTTAAAAAACATAACCTTTAGCATAGATCTTTGGACTCTTTCTAACTCCAGAAGTTAAATTTTCGTGGCCCCACCCCATATAGTTTTACAATATACAATTACAGGTTGTACCAATGAATTATAAATTTGATTTAAAAGGCGCCTATTTACAATGTGTCTCAGTGATTTGAATATCCATATGAGCTTTCGGATTCTATCCATAACTAACTCTAAATGTGCATGCCAAGTGAACCGTTGATCTACCATTACGCCTGGGTATTTGGTTTTTGTAACTTTTGTAAGTGGACTACATGAACAGTTATTAGCATTACTACAGTATAAATAGAAAAACATATGTAGTATATTTTAGGGTATTCAGTGATAGGACATGTAAGTTCATCCATCTAACAATTTTAGCAAGACCTTGTTCTGCAGTAGTGCGTACATCGTCCCATATTTCACCAGTAAAAACAACAGCAGTGTCATCCGCGTAAGAGAATATGCACCCATAATCCAGTTTCATTTTAAAAAGGTTGTTAATAAAAAATTAAAAACATCGTTGGACCAAGAACACTACCTTGAGGAACTCCATAAGTTTATTAGCCTCTTCGCTAATATATTTTCCAATTTTACACACTGTTTGTGACCCTGGATGTAGCTAACAAAAAGTGAAAGTGGAACTTCTCTTATTCCTATGCTTTCTAGCGTACAAATAAGAATACCGACCGCTATACACATTTTACCGTGATCTATATTTTTAGTAATATGATTAGTTGAGGCGGAAACAGCATGTTCAGTAGATAGTCCCTATCTTAAA
This sequence comes from Parnassius glacialis, assembly GCA_033319125.1. Classification (NCBI taxonomy): domain Eukaryota; kingdom Metazoa; phylum Arthropoda; class Insecta; order Lepidoptera; family Papilionidae; genus Parnassius; species Parnassius glacialis. Next base: position 28,900,673 of record JAVANC010000008.1, on the reverse strand, counting down.
CCAAACTGTGATTCAGACAGGATGTTAAATGTTTTTAGGTAATCTATTAAGCGTTTATTTTAAAAAAAATCTGTTATTTTAGAAATAACAGGTAGAACAGAAAATGGCCTATAAAACATATATTTTCTCTGTCACCAGTGTTAAATACAGGCGTTACAATTGCTTGCTTAAGTGATGCTAGTATAACACCCTACCTGAAACATAGCCAAGTGTGAAATAATTGGAACTACAATTGAACTGGTTAGCTTAAAAAATTTAGTTGGTATACTGTCCAATCCGAGAGCATTATCAGATTTTAAATTATTACCATTAAAAAGAATTTACTTCGGCAAGGTCAGTTTCTTGAAACACAAAAGATGATACTTGTGAGGTTATGTAGTACGTATCCTCTATATTATGTACAATATTTCTATCTAAAAGAATTTTCTCAGCTAAAGTTTTTTCAATAGAAGCATAATAGTTATTTAAAAGCATTTAGAAAAATTTACTTCGCAAATATCCGCACTTTAAAATAAAATAAAATGATGTGTCTTACCTAGTATAAAGTGCACCTCCCGTCCTCCCTCAATTGCGTGCACTATCCCAGTCACCACTAATCCCAGTACCGCTACTCCCAACACCACTACACTAGGCAAACACACCGCTGACGACAATACGACACGTGTGATATCAATACCAATAGACTCTACGGAGGCTAACCGCTAAGTCAAAAGGATATCACACGTGTCGTATTGTCGTCAGCGGTGTGTTTTGCCTAGTGTAGTGGTGTTGGGAGTAGCGGTGCTGGGATAAGTGGTGACGGGGATAGTGCACGCAATTGAGGGAGGGCGGGAGGTGCACTTCATACTAGGTAAGACACATCATTTTATTTTATAATGCGGATATTTGCGAAGTAAATTTTTCTAAAAGCTTTTATATAATGGATTTCCGCAAAGTGACGCCTTATTCTAATAATTATCATAGTTATTTATGTTATTAACTGAATTATAGGGTGAAGACTTGTTTTGCATGTATGCATATATATAAATAGGTATGTATGTATGTATATTTCTTCAGCAAACTCCGTAGTTTAAAAGATTTGATGATGATTATTATTGATTTCAACATATGAGTTGTTGTTAGAGTCGCCTTGCTGTGAAGTGACATAGGTTATATATTGCATACCTTAAGCGAAAGCGCAAGGTAATGTTCTACTATCGCCTAAAAATTAAAATTCCAACATTTTATCGAATAAAATCGTATCTAGCAATCATATTATACATATAAATGATATAAAAAGCACATTGTTAGAAAGATAAATGATTGTTGAACTTATTAATAATTTTTATAAATCGATTAATTGCTATTTTTAAATAAAAAAAAGGGTTTTAGTGGCTTATGGTGTGGATTTATCATGTCCCTGTGGCTTGTAAACACTATAACTTTTGAAAATATCAATTGTTTAACTCAATCTATTTTTTAATCTCTTCGTCTATCATGTGGGAAGCCACTGAATGTAAATGGCAGTGTAATTTTGTTTTGTTTAGCTATAATTAATTTTTTTCGGCTCCAAAATGGAGAAATTTTCGTTGATTTGGCTGCCTCGTATATAAATTGTTTCTGTAAATGGGGATCTACAGCCACAGAGTAGTTTAGTTCACAGAGTACCTTTGTATTAAGTTTAGTTCGGCTTCAGTCGCCGTCGTGAGTGGACATTGTTTTGGTTGTTTTCAGCGGCTCAAAAAGATCGCTGTACAAATACACAATATTCGAATAACCAAATTTTTTAAATACTTGATTATAATAATAATAAGAGATTTTTTTATTACAATATTTAAAAGCAGTAAAATAATAGTAGTACGTACTAAAAGTAAGTAGTATAATTTTTTTTGTCATGGGTGACATTTTCATGCTTTTCCAGGGTGCTGAAGCCGATAGTGCTGTCGAAATGTAAATCCAAGGTGGAGGCTGCAATAGGTATAAAATTTTTCATCATAGGTGTCATTTTTATGGTTTTCGAGGGTGTTGAAGCTGATAGTGCTGTCGAAATGTAAATCCAAGATGGCGGCTGAATTAGGTACCAATTTATTCATCATGGGTGTCATTTTCATGGTTTTCGAGGGTGTTGAAGTCGATAGTGCTGTCAAAATGTAAATCCAAGATGGCGGCTGAAATAGGTATCAATTTTTTCATCATGGGTGTCATTTTCATGGTTTTCGAGAGAGTTGAAGCCGATAGGGTTGTTGAAATGTAAATCCAAGGTGGCGGCTGCAATGGGTATCAATTTTTTCATCATGGGTATCACTTTCATGGTTTTCGAGGGTGTTGAAACCGATAGTACTGTCAAAATGTAAATCCAAGATGGCGGCTGCAATAGGTATCAATTTTTTCATCATGGGTGTCATTTTCATGGTTTTTGAGGGTGTTGAAGCCGATAGTGCTATCGAAATGTAAATCCAAGATGGCGGCTGCAATAGATATAAATTTTTTCATCATGGGTGTTATTTTCATGGTTTTCGGGGGTGCTGATGCCGATAGTGCTGTCGAAATGTAAATCCAAGGTGGCGGCTGCAATAGATATCAAGTTTTTCATCTTGGGTGTCATTTTCATGGTTTTCGAGGGTGTTGAATCCGATAGTGCTGTCGAAATGTAAATCCAAGATGGCGGCTGCAATAGGTATCAATTTTTTCATCATGGGTGTCATTTTAATGGTTTTCGAGGGTGTTGAAGCCGATAGTGCTGTCGAAATGTATTTAAACTACTTTAATAATTCCGTATAATCATGTTATACGTAATTTTTTTAATGCGCTTAAGGTATGCCCAATTGGATTTACCAATATATATTTTTTCTCTTTTAGTATAAATTTACGCAGTTTTGAAATTACTATTATAACAATTGGGCTTATTGTAAATATACTTCAAAAATAAACTTGCTACTGGTGTATAATCTGACCATGACATTCTCCTACGAGTATCTGTTCTCTATAGCGACGATTACATTCTTTTACGAATATCAACAAACGTGCATAATCCACACGTCCTAACTTGATGATGTAGCCCATAGACACCTACATATATCATTATCATCGTCATTACAGCTTATCACAAAGCTACTGTTGAACATAGGCCTTTTAAGGAATTCCAAAGCACGATGCTGAGCTGCCTATATCCATTGACTTCCTGCATCTCATACCATGTCATCACTCTATATAGTGGGGGACCACTCTATATTTCACTTGCCGTTTAGAGCCTGTCACTCCATCACTTTACTAACTTCCCCATCGGTTATCGGTATTAGTATTCAAACTACCTGGCCGGCCCATTGTCACCTCAGTCTGATTAAAGTAAATAAATGATTCAGACTAAGATAAAATACGTCATAAAAAGATTACCAATTCCACTATACGAAGCAGCAGCAAATATATGTTACATACAATAACTTTTTCAAGTCGAAACTACTTTTCGACCAACAAAAACAATCAAAAGTATTTATAACTAAGAAGTTTGGTCAAAAGTAGTTTTGACTGAGAGAAGTTACTTGTTATTGTTATTGGATATTTATAAACTTATTGCCAATAAATTTTAGGATCAAAAAGTTTTTTCGTAACTTTTTCAACAGCCCGACAGGTTCAACTAGATGTTCACAACTTTGGCGTGGCCTAGGGGTTTCAGCTCATCAAATTGCTTAGAAAGCTAATGACATTAAGTTTTTTTGACCGGGAAACAGTTTTGACCTTATTATAATATTTAAGTAGTTACTCTGATCACAATTTTACTACAATTTTACTTAATTTTCGTCATTATATTTTATATAATATTTTACAGTCTGCAGTCAAATTCTTTTTTGACAGCAGGCTTCAATCAAAAATAGTTTTAACCGATTTTGACCGAAGCCTGCAGTTAAAATATATTAGTACAAACTAATTTTTCCTACTGAAAAAGAGTTCCGACTGTAACATACACACTTAACATCCGTATCGACACGGATCCATAATACTGGTAAGTGAGAGCAAAATGTCCGATAAAAAAGATTTACGACCTCGTAACACAGTTAATAATGGCGCCACTTTAGTAGCAGAGGTAAACAACAGGTCAGCGCTGTACTGTGCTAATTCAATAACACACGTAAATCAGCGAACTATATCGTTTGCAAAATGATAGTCACATGGTCCAATAGTTTTTATAGAATAAGTGTGACGAACGAGCACACAGCCCACCTGATGTCAAGTGGATATTGTGTGACTAAGATGAAATGCCTTGTATCTAGTAAAAAGGGTCTCCGGTTCTCTTAACTCACCATACGAAACACAGCAGTATTAAGCTGCTGCTTCATGCTGGTATTCTGTGAGAGCATGGTCGTTCTCCGGTCGAGCCGACCCATTTGTGTTACAACTATATTATAGTTGCAGCGTTGCTCTACCACGTAAAATATACATAAATTCTATACATTCTTTTTATAGGATACGGTGACAAACGAGCACATATTCCACCTGATGGTAAGTGGATGCTGTGAACCATAGACATACACATCTATCCTCAATAAAAAATCAAAATGCAGATGCGTTGTCACCCGTGAGGATTAAGATGGAATGCCTCTTTTCCAGTAAAAAGGGTTTCCGGTTCTCTACACTCACCATACGAAACACAGCAGTGTTAAGCTGCTATTTTACGCTGGTATTCTGTGAGAGCTTGCCTTCCCCGGTCAAGCCGACCCATTCGTGCTACAACTATACTACTAATATAGCAGCAGCATGGCTCTACCACGTAAGTAACACACACACATATATATACTAGCTGGCCATCCTATAAACATATATAAATGTAAGTGAAGTGTCGGTTGCATGCCATTACGACATCAGTAACCACTTTTGAAGGTTTTATCTGTCTGTCTTTTTCTCTATTTTTTGTCTGTTTGTGCTAATCTTCGGAATGGCTGAACCAGTTGTAATGAAACTTCACGAACTGATAGAAATTAATGCCAGGAGTGATCTAGGCTAGGATATTTTTTAACGAAATATTTGATAAAATAAATGGTCTCTGATTATGTTTTTAATAGCTCCACATTAGGTCATTAATAGATCCTGCCCAGGTGTAGCCGGGGTAGTTCGTTAGTCGTTATTAATACTATAAAATACGTAAAACTGAGAAAAGTCCAGAACTTGACGGGCTCAATTACTAGTGGCCGAAGGCGTTCATGGTTTGACACGCTGTGCTCGCCGACAGTTTCAAGGCTTCTAACCAGAAGTCATTCCCGAGCCTCTTCACTACCGGGATCACTCATTTGGTTCCACAGACCCGAGTAAATACTGCCCCAATGCGTGTCTACCTACCTATAAGACACTGACATCCATTTTGTGTACACGTTTCATACGTCACCTGGATTTAAATCAGGTGATGTGGCGTGCTCAAAATGGATGCCAGGACTGTGATCGTGAAAACAAAAAACAACTCCTCACTGATACAGTCATTAGCAAAGTGGTTAAACGCAACCGTAGAAACTTCTCCGCCTCCTGAATGGACTACTGTGGCATTCGACTTGGTGCTATAATATCTAAACCTGGCTTACAAGGTTACCGATTAGTGGGGTGGTCTGCCGAACAAAATTATATATTATGTATTCGTTTCTGCGAACGGGCTAATTCCAGTCATGTCCTAATCCCTCTCGGGTCATCTGAAGCGACTGGCACTCCGTGACGGACCGCTCCAAGCTCAAACGCAGAACGCGGTGTTCCTCGATACCGCCCTGATCGTCATTTTATTTACGTATTGTTTATATATTTATTTCACTATATTAATATAAGTATATTTATATAAATTTATCATTTCCATTTATATATTTATACAGCCCAACCAGATGAGAAAACTTTTTAAATACCCCATAATAATAATAATAATAATAATAACGACCTCATCGCCCGCTGACGTAACAGTTAAGTGACAAAACTGCTATGTCAGCGCAGTCAGTCAGCGCCTTGCCAAGAGGTGTGAGCGCCGTGCCTCGGCAGTATTGAGGGCGCAAAGGCCCGTTTGTGCTTAAGGCCACACTATTAAACGGCGCCGGGTCTGGGCGTCTCCCGTTAATTGACGCTCATTTCAATGGATGATGGATAAAAATAGAACGCATATAGGGCCGCTGCCTGGGGGTCGCCGGGGCGCGTCTGGAGCTGGCGCTGGACGCGACAGCATGCGAGCCGCCAGCCGAGCGCGAGGTGCTGCAAGACCACCTAGCAGCCCCTCGCGTCCATCATCCCCACCAGACGGCTTGGTGTCGGCGGGGTCCTCTCGGACTCGGCAAGCGGCACCCGCCGCTGGTGGAGTACGCCGCATGCGTTGGACAAAAAATATGAACATAAACGCATTGCGGGCGTACTATAGGGCGAAAGGGGAAGAAACTGGAGGGATAGCGTATCGGGCTCGGATGCATCGCTTCTTTGCTGAGCTTGAGCCGTCAGTTCCCGTCACAGAGCAAAACCTGGCAGACCGAGTTCGGTACATCATACGCTCGAAAATATTTGATGATGCCGAACTCGAACGACTACGGCGTGAGGCTATTCCCTCATCGAATGAACCGGCTATAGCTGGGGATGCGGCTCCTCAGGCCACAGACCAGCAGCCACATATAGAGGGCGCCATGGATCTCCCCACTCTGGTTGATTCAGGCGATGATGGAATGGTCACCCAAGAACTAGAGCAGATGAGGAGTAAATTGGATGAGGCGATTGTGGAAACGCGCAGTACGCCTCTCGAAAATCGACCGCGACTCCCACGCATACCCCTAAGCAAGCGGAATGGGACTGTCGTGAGGGCTCTCAACCCAATGCTGGTGACCTATTTGGAAGCCAGCCGGGACCTTTGCGACACGGACTCAATTCTTTTTGGCGCCGCACTGGCAGTCTGCCGTATTGTTGGCGTCAAACTTCCCACGGCTGGACGCGCTACTAGACAAAGTAGCGCCATCCCAGCCTGGAGAAGAAGGATTGAGGACCGTATCGCAAAGGCAAGGGCCCTCGTCGGCAGGATAATAAGCTTCAGGTCAGGCAATAACAGGCCGAGAATTGTGCGCACCGTTAGGGTGGCGTTTGCTGGGACAAACATCAGTTTGTCCCAGCCGGATATAACGCAGAAACTGACGGAGCGCATAGACGACCTGAAGCAGAGAATCGCTGCTTGGGGGAAGTGGATTCGGCGACATACCGAGAGGTCGACACGGTTCAACCAGAATCGTCTCTTCCAGAGTGATCACAAGAGGCTCTATGAATCATTGGAGCGACCAATGCTACGTGGAACGGGCCCAGCACCGAATCAGGCCGACAGTATCGAATTCTGGCGCGGCCTGTGGTCAGAGCCCGTAAACCACAGCGAGGGCCCTTGGATGGAAGTTGTGGCGAGTCAGTGTGCGAATGTTACGCCCATGGACCCCGTCATCATAACGCCGGATGACGTAGTGGAGGCGGTCCGTAGGGCCCCGAACTGGAAAAGTCTGGGGCTCGACGGGCTGCATCACTACTGGCTGAAGGGGTTCGTGGTGTGTCACGCTGTGCTCGCCCGACAGTTTCAAGAGGCTCTCGACCAAAAGTCGCTCCCGAGCCTCTTCACTACTGGGATCACTCATTTGGTTCCTAAAGACCGGGATTCCACAGACCCGAGCAAACACCGCCCCATAACGTGTCTAACTACCATATACAAGACACTAACATCCATTTTGAGCGCGAGAATCACTCGTCACCTGAACTCAAATCAGGTGATGTCGCGCGCTCAAATGGATGTCGGGGCGGTGGTCGTGGAACCAAGGAACCACTCCTCATTGACGCGGTCATTGGCAAGGTGCTTAAACGCAACCGTCGGAACCTCTCCGCCGCCTGGATAGACTATACAAAGGCATTCGACTCGGTGCCTCATACATGGCTTAAGAGGGTCCTCGAGCTGTATAAGGTCAATTGTACAGTTCGAGACTTCCTCGGGCAGTGTATGGGGCAATGGAGTACGATCCTTTGTCATCTAGGCGAGCGGATGACGTCTGCGGAGAACCACATAAGGATAAGAAGGGGTATATTCCAGGGCGATTGTCGAGTCCAATCTGGTTCTGCCTCTCTCTGAACCCTCTCAGTACCTTACTGGGGATTTCAGCTTCGGAAAGGAGGTACAAAAGTAACCCACCTTTTCAATGTGGATGATCTCAAGTTATTCGCCTCCAATCGCTCTCATCTTGTGGAATTGCTAAACATCACTTGTGATTTTAGCAATTCTATTAGAATGGGGTTGGGGACGGATAAGTGTGCGGTCCTCCATGTCGAAAGGGGTAGGGTTGCTAACTCTGAGGGCATAGACTTATCTATGCCCATCAACATAAGGACCCTTTCCGAGGCTGAAACATACCGATACCTGGGTATGTCACAGAACATCGGTGCGGATGAGGCGGGTATGAAACAGTCAGTTTGCAATGTGTTTTATGCACGCTTGACCAAAGTGCTTAACAGCCTTTTGTCCGGTGTGAATAAGACGCACGCATATAACGGTTGGATCATGCCTGTTCTCGTGTATACCTTTGGCATGCTCTGGTGGACTCAGACCGAACTGAACGCTCTGGACAGAAAAGTCCGCACTATAATGACGTCCCACAGGATGCATCATCCGAGATCGTCAGTAATGAGGCTGTACTTGCCGCGGAAGCATGGTGGGCGCGGCTTTTTAAGCGCGCTTACCATGCATAATTGCGAAGTTTGCAGCCTCCGTAATTAGTTTCTGACGAGAGCGGATGATCCATACTATAGGGACGTTATTTCTTGTGATAAAGGACTTACCCCTCTATCCTTAGCCAACGAGCAATGGCAAGACCCGGCATGTACTGCCTCTCTGTAGAGCATTTCCAACCGGGAGACCGTATGGAAGGAGAAGGAGCTCCACGGGAGGTTCTACAAGGCTCTACATGAGCCTGTCGTGGACACAGTCGCCTCCCTCCACTGGCTACGTTTCGGTGACCTCTTTGGGGAAACCGAGGGTTTTGTCTGTGCGATACAAGATCAGGTTATAAAGACCAACAATTATCGGAGATACATCCTAAAGGATGGCACCGTTGACGTCTGTCGAGCTTGTCGCCATCCCGGTGAATCACTTAGGCATGTCATCTCCGGTTGTTCGGCGCTTTCTAACTCTGAGTATTTGCACAGGCACAACTTAGTAGCCAGGATTCTACACCAGGAGCTCGCTCTGAAATACGGTCTCGTGGATCGGAAACTGCCGTATTATAAGTACTTGCCGGAAGTCGTGCTCGAAAATGACCGCGCCAGGCTTTACTGGGACCGGGCCATCATCACAGACAGGACTATTCTTGCGAATAAAGCCTGATATTGTGCTGATGGACCGGGCACAGTCAGGGATATTTTTGGTCGACATTACCATTCCTTATGACGAGAACCCCGTGAAAGCCGAAACAGATAAGCTAACAAAATATCTGAACCTGGCTCACGAGGTAATCGACATGTGGGGTGGATTGCCGACTGAAATTATACCTGTAGTCGTCTCTGCGAACGGGATAATCCCAGTCAGCCTCTCGGGTCATCTGAGGCGACTGGGACTCCGAGACGGATCGCTCCAAGCTCAAATGCAGAAGGCGGTGCTCCTCGATACCGCCCGCATCGTCCGCCGGTTTCTTTCCCTTTCCCCCTAACCCTCGGCCGTTTGGTCTCCCCTGCCGAGGGCTTCCATCTGGTTGGGTTTTTATATATTTATGTATTTATTTTATTTTATTGATATTTATGTACGTTTACCATGTTTATTTACAATTATATATTTATATTGCCCAACCAGATGAGAAAACTTTATAGATACCCCATAATAATAATAATAATAATAAAAGCACTTATTAAAATTGTGAAGTATAACGTAATAATAAAGTTTCAATTATTTTAAATAGTAATCTAATATTGTATTAAAAAAAATGTTCGTATTTTATACGCAGCCTAACCGTTGATCAGATTGCGGTAAAACTTTTTCAACATATTATTGCTTGCAGTTAGGTGGAGGTTATAGGCATAGTACAATTAACTTACAGTAGGTGGCGCGCCTATCGACTAACTTATTTGAAAGTTATATTTCATTCAATTTCAATGAACGTGTCATCGTTCCTAATTAAACTATTATAACTCTTCCAAATTTAAAACAATATTTACACAATTATTTCTTCTGTGGCAGCAACGCGCCGGGTATCACAGTCACAGTTACATATAAAATAAATAATAAAATATAAAACAATACATATAAAATCTACTGCTTTGCTGTTAAGTTTTTAAGAATTTGCAGGTCAAGGTCAGGTTGTATGTTTAATAAAATATGATTCACGACCATAACGGGTATCTGTTTACAGAATTATTATCATTGAAATCACCAATACAAACAACCCTCTAAGTTCATATAATCCCTTTGAATTAGTTTTTCTGGAAAGGGTTTCGATTCCCGCAGGATATAATATTTTAGTATATGTAGCTACAGACATCAAATTTTATTGCTGTAGTGGAGTCTTTCTATTTGTAATTTGAAGAGAAAGAAAGACTAAGAAAATTCTAGTGTGGCCGTAACGTTTTAAATCCGCCAAATTTTTTTTTTATAGGATAAGGGTGACAAACGAGCACACAGTCCACCTGATGGTAAGTGGTTGCTGCGGCCCATAGACATCTACATCTATCCTCGTTTGCAAATCAAAATGCAGATGCGTTGTCACCCGTGAGGACTAAGATAGAATGCCTCATTTCCAGTAAAAGGGGCCTCCATCCACCTGCACTCGCCAAGCGAATCGCAGAGGTAAACCTCTACTTCACGCTGGTATTCTGTGAGGTCGTAGTACCACCCCAGTTCGAGTCGGCCCATCCTTGCGACAGCAAAAGCTGCCGCGTTGCTCTACCACTGTTAGACATAGGTCTCTTACATTTCAACAGCTGTCACGCTTGGCAGGGCTGGCTAGTAGTTTTTTAACCTTATCTAACCTAACTTCCTGTTAAAGTTTCTGTGTTGTGACGGTGTTAAAATATCCACTGTCACATGTCGTCCCGTGGGTGTCGCAAGAGGCGACAGAGGAAATTTACCTGTGCTTGACTTTAATTATCTGTACCTAGAAATGAGACATATAAAGGCTATTAAAACTTTATAATTTGATCATAATTCCTTAAATGTCAGTTCAATTAATATTACTTTCAAGAGAGTGTTGGAAATGGACACTCTATAGAATTACACTATGACGATAAGAAATAGTCTATAATAAACGACCTCTTATCCCCGAACAATACTCGACGGTGAATAATGAATATCACAGGCATGTAGCAATCGCCCGTTATTAATGAACTTACGCACCACAGAGTAAGTAACGGAGTACGCTTCGAATAATTTAAATATTTATTATGGTATACCAGGGGCCCCTTCAGCGTTGTCCGTGCTAAATTTAAGTTTATTGCTAAGAACTTTGTAAAGTAATATATGTTTGTATATAAATTTATTTACATAACATTGAAATATATAAAATATTAAAATATATAATACAATAACTAAAACTAAAAACTTAAATTACCATACAGTTTTACTCCCCGTTGTATCATGCCAAAAACGCTGGCTGCGTTCCCTCACAGAATGGCTCCACTTAACCTTTGAGCGAGAAAATAACCAGCCCTCTTATCACCAGCAGCGATGACCAATCGCGGATATAGTTCCTGTAGGAACTTCACTACACGTGGACCCCACAGACCGATAGAGTAGAGACTGAGATCTACGGCAAATGACACAAATGTGTTGACTACACATCATCTCTCAGTGTCATATTTGCGCCATTTACGTAAATGTGACTTGTAGAGTCTGTTCACTAAGTTAGTGTCGGTACACCCGGAGGCGCACTTATTATTTTGCTTCTATTTTATTATTTTTTATTCTGTTTCTTAATTAAATATTTTTCTATACTAAGAACAAAATAGAATACTATTTTATTGTTATGGTTATTATAAAAATACGAATATAAAAAATAAACACAAGTTAGATAGCAAAAAACCTTTCACGGCGTTTCGTTTTAAAATTCCAAAAAAAAATTCTCCTGCGAGTGTACGCCGCATGCGGCGACTTGTGATGTAGCGACGGCACCATGGACAAGATGCGCCACGTGCCAAGTCGGCTCGACACAAAGGCGACCGTATCTAACCAAACAGACTATATAATATACCTATACGCTGTTTGCTTAGATACGAGTGTAAAGAAGAAACAGAGAATATATTATATTCTTTTATTCCTCTTTATTGGTCCGTTACAATTCACTGCTGGTTATGCTGGCCTCTCTTATTGGAGGATTTGCCGTAATCGTTATGCATGGCAGGCTGATTAACGATCGTAAAGTCAGACGTCACGTTACTTTGACGCGATTGCCCATCACCAATTTGGCTAACTTTATGCGGAAAAATATACTATACTCAATACCTTACATATAAAACACACACACACACACACACACACACACACACACATACACACATACACACACACATACACACACACACACACACACACACACATATATATATATATATATATATATATATATATATATATATATATATATATATAACTTTAAGTGCTAACTTTAAGTGCGTTAGAAGGACGAGGTTCACGGCCGGACATGTATATAATGGATACTAAATTGTACATGTAGTTAAACATTATCTACATACAGATGGTGCGAGCACTTGATAACAGAAGATAATGACTTAATGAAAATATTATATGAGAAAGTATGCCGCGGCACACCAAATTCGATGTCAGCCCAGCCAGTGAACTATTCTCCAAGGCGGACGGACTGTTGGCGGCCGCGAAGATAGGAAGAGATCCACTCCAAGGCTGAGAATGAAAATCTGAGATGAATCAGAATGGAGAGGAGGATGTCGTGACCAACTCTTGTGATTTTGAAAGCATTTAGAAAGTCTACCAGCATCAGCACTGTAACTTTCTGTTCATCCATCCCTCTTCTTATGTCACCAGTGACCTTAATTAGTGCAGAGATGGTACTGTGACTAGACCGAAACCCTGATTGAAAAACATCCAATAGGTTATGTTATTTTATGAAAGCGGAGATTGGCTTATACACACAGGCTTCAAGAACTTTGAATAGGAATGGGATAATAGAAATTAGCCGAAAGTGAGAGGGTAGTATAGGATAAGGAATTTTGGGAAGAGGTCGAACATAAGCTTGTTTCCACAAAGATGGGTATTAACCTGAATCTAAAGAGTAATTTACAATATGTGTTATTGCTAGGAGAAGAGACTCGAGTAACATTATGACCATAGCATTGCTGATCTCATTACAACTCATAGCCTAGGAGTTAATATCTGATAACGCCTTAGCAACATCATCTTGGGTTACAGGAGAGAAATCATAAATGTAATTAGAGAGTGATTCCATGGAAGCAATAGAATGTATCGTTTAGGATTTAATACTAGGTCAATAGGAACAATGACAGAAAAATGACGATTAATGTCATCTAAACTAAGTGAAGGACCTCAATCTACTAACGGAGGCTTAGTAATACCTAGGTATTCAAGGAATTTCCCCATGCCTACGGTCGATGCATTAAGGATATTATCGTGAATGTATCGGTGTTTAGCGCTTCGCACCATCTGATTACATCTGTTTCTGAAAACCTTAAAACTAGTCAAATCTTCCACGGTACGTTGCTTCTCAAACTTCTAAAAAGCTCAGTTCCGTCTCGCTATTGCCACTCTTACGCCCCCTGTTCATCCAGGGTGCAGGAGGACGCTTTACTCTTATTTGGTGTACAGGAGCATGAACATTATATAAATTGAAAACAATACAATTTAGGATTGAGATTTTATCATCTGTTGTACATGCTAAATCAAGAGGATCTAAATCAATACGGGCAACGTCGCTCTGAAGTTGATCAATGTTCAACTTGGAAAAATAGAGGGTTTGTGTTTTGAAGGTTTTAATCTATAAGAAAAGTAATTTAAGTCATGACGATGTTAAGTCCCTACGAACAATCAGATAGGTGTAGGTAAGAGAGTTATTCAATACAGAAACGCGAAATGTCCTCCAGACACAAATTAGCTCACGCTATGTCATAACTTGGTGGCATAGCTTAATTATATCTAATATCTAAGCCTGAAACATTGAAATATAATCATTTTAATTAAACAGTAATCGCTACGAACAATCAGTTAGGTGTAGGTAAGAGAGTGATTCAATTGCACTTAGTATTAATGAACGAGTCGGAGAAGCGTTGGAAAATTAAAATTCTGGACGCAAGGACGGAGGTGTAATGAGACAAATTAAATTGTGTTAAAAATGGGATTGTATCTCATTTCTTCTATAGTTTTTTTATTCTTTGCGTAGATAGGTATATGTGTTATGTACTACACAAAATATTATTAGATAACTATTTATAAATGTAGAGGCAGTTCAAGATCCCTGTATATGTTTACGTTATAAAACTACTTCTTTTTAACAGGTGATAAGTGGTAAGTTAATTTATCTTTGATCTTTTTTATAGGATAGGGTGACAAACGAGTACACAGTCCACCTGATGGTAAGTGGTTGCTGTGGCCCATAGACATCTACATCTATCGTCAATAAAAAATCAAAATGCAAATGCGTTGTCACCTGTGAGGACTAAGATTGAATGCCTTTTTTTCCAGTAAAAAGGGTCTCTGAATCTCTACACTCATCATACGAAACACAGCATCGTTAAGCTACTATTTTACGCTGGTATTCAAAATTAAGAATCAGATAAATAAGATTAAGAATCAAAATGAAAATATGTTTCCAGTAAAAAGTTTATCTGGTTCGCTACACTCACCATACGAAATTAAGCAGCATTCATCTACTCTTTTAGGCTGGTATTCTGTGAAAGAGTGCACCTCCCCCTGACGAGTCGACCCATTCGTGCTGCAATCATAACATAGCTGCAACGGTGACTCTACCACATATAAATAATTTTTGATATTGCTTAAACTAAGATTTCGTTTTGATTATCATTGCGTAACTCAAACTTAGATATTTTATATGTCTTTCAAGATAACAAAAATTGCGAGGGAGATAGACATTATTCCATCTCGCTTCCTTATAGCCGCCAAGGCCGTCTGCACTACGTCAGAAGCTGTCGTGACTGAAAAATATTACACTTTTTCTCGCCTAGCCCCCATCCGCCAAATTCGTACTGGCCGATAAGCAGACTTCCCGGAACGCAGTTTGTGATCATATTCTAGACGGCCCCCGCCATTACATTAGATTTGATAAACCACAAATTTTCGCTAAAGAACACCGATTCCCGCCAAGGATGATACGTGAGGCTATTGAAATTAAAAAACATCCTAATTTCAATAGAGAGGGAGGCTGGGTACTACCACCTGCTTGGGATCCTGTAATTAATAGAATTAAAACAAAACCCAAGCATACCACTTTAAGACTTCAAGACACAGTAAGTTCATTCTGCGTGGATCAGACCAAAATTAATAATTAAAAAAGCTGAGGGTTAACTCTGCCATCGGGACGTCAATCACTACAGTCCCCCATGACCATGGGTGCTGAAAAGCACCCGAAACGTCGGGAATTAATAAAAATAAGATAAATAAGTGAATTAAACTCGAAAAAATCTGTAAAAGTAGTTTTATTGAATGTGTATTGTTCGCGTAAATATAAGGAATCATTAAATAATATGTACTGTAATAATCTAATCATCACACTCACGAATATAATGAAATTATGACAAAATTTCTTCACATAAGCAGCTGTCGATCTTCCGAACATTTTTCTGAGTCACCTTTAAATACAATAAAATGAGATGGTAGGATGAATTTTCGTAAACCACGAACACATTTCAAAAAAAGCATAAATCAAACATCGAATACAAACAAAAAATGTTCTAAGTACTGATCCAATATGTACTAAGATCAAGTTATGTATTATAATATTGATAAAGTTTAATAATTTTCAAATACGTTAGATGTTCAGTCCCCGTTTTCCGACCTTTTAAGACATGAAACTTGAGCCGGTTCCAACACTGTACATATGGTATAGACTGCACTACTTAACCTTCTCGCTTTATAAATCACACGATCCTGTGATATAAGGTAATAACCCAACTTTCGTAGCAAGGGGCCAATTTTCCTCAGCCTTTAGAACGTGCCGACGACTTTCGCTTTTACCTTTGAAAATAAAAAGTAGAAGCGTATTTGGTTCTTTCAGACTAATGTTATATTATGTAGAATATATTTACTATTATATTACGTGGTAGAGCCATGCTGCAGCTATATTAATAGTATAGTTGTAGCATGAATAGGTCGGCTCGACCGGGGGTGGACCACGCTCTCACAGAATACCAGCATAAAATAGCAGCTTAAAACTGCTGTGTTTCGTATGGTGATTGTAGAGAACCGGAGACCCATTTTACTGGAAAAGAGGCATGCTATCTTATTTCTCACGGCTGACAACGCATCTGCATTTTAATTCGCAAACGAAGATAGATGTAGATGGCTATGGGCCACAGCAACCACTTACCATCAGTTGGACTGTGTGCTCGTGTGTCACCCTTATTCGATAAAAAAAAATCTGACTATACTATATTTTTTTTATATGATAAGGGTGACAAACAAGCACACAGTCCACCTGATGGTAAGTGGTTGCTGCGGCCCATAGACATCTACATCTATCCTCGTTTGCGAATCAAAATGCAGATGCGTTGTCACCCGTGAGGACTAAGATGGAATGCCTCATTTCCAGTAAAAAGGGCCTCCGGCCACCTGCACTCACCAAGCGAAACGCAGAAGTAAACCTCTACTTCACGCTGGTATTCTGTGAGGTCGTGGTACCACCCCGGTTTGAGCCGGCCCATCCATGCGACAGCAAAAGCTGCGGCGTGGCTCTACCACTGTATATTACGTATATTTCTTTTTTAAGAATACAGATAACAAACAAGCACACAGTTCACCTGATGGTAATTGGATACTTTGGCCCTTTGATTATATACATGTTATATAATCAAAGCTTTGGCCCATAGACATCTACATTTATCCTTCATTACAATTTAAAATGCAGATGCGGTCTTAAGGACCATATCCAGTAAAAAGGAGTCTACGGTTATCTACACTCACCGTGCAAAATACAGTAGCATTGAGTTGCTATTTCACGCTGGTAATTTGTGAGTGTAGTCCCTCTCTATATTATAGATGTAGCTGCAACATGGCTCTACCTATTATATTATGGTATGTAACTTATATATGTTGTATTGCTATGTAGTGGCGGGCTAAGCGCACCCACTATCCCATTATTGTGCTGCGAATATCCTAAAAAGTAACAGGGGTAGCAAAATAATGTTTTCGAAGGGACAAGCAGCAGCGTTTTCATGGTAACTACAAATTTTTATTTTTCGATTACATCTTTTCAAATAATTAAAAAAAATGCGATTGCCAACCTTTTTAAAGTAATGGAGATATTTTGAAATACAAACTTTTTAAATTAAAATAAAAGTTTCATCCGTAACTTAATGTTAGGAAGACTTCTATAGGGGCCCATGATAAACGATCCCTTACTTTGAACAACACTGAAGGTAAGTGATAAATATCGTGGCACGTTGCGAACTTTGATTATTAATGAACTTTGAACACAGAGTAGAAAATGCAGTATTTTATATTAAGTAGCGCAACGGACTAATTGCTCTGTTTCCGTTTCCGTTACAGTCTATTAAAGTCCACCGCTAAACATAGATTATCTATAGATTGCCTCATATTCGGATATTTGTCATAGCTGCCACGTGCTTAGTAAGCGTGTTGACAACCACATTATCTTTATTTCTAAGACACTGTTGACCTTTTTTACTTATTATAAGCCAGTAAATGATGAATCGCACTGTCTTAGTTTAACAAAAGCCTATTCACTCTTGCCTTGAAGACACCCGGATTGTATTCGAACGAAAAGACAGACCCCGCCCATCTCCTGATTTGTTCCCCTCTGTCGCCTCTTACGACACCCACGGGATGATATTGGGTAGTGGATATTTTTACACTGCCACTAATCAATTGCTATATATTCATAATAATATCACAAATGAGAGGATTCTTGATGCTGTGAGGTGTATATATGCTAAAATGTAATTTTTTTGAACTATAAAGACTGATGGCTATATGGGTTTCAAAGTCGACAAGTTTAAAATAGCTATTCAACTATTGCTTACACAAACATTTTAACCTTACTAGGGGTTGCTATAAATTAATTAATTACAGCACACTGCTAAACATGGGCCTCTTGTTTGCTGATACTTAGTGGTAGATCAGGGGTTATGCGCTTACACGGTACGCAAGCAACCCGGATTCGATCCCCGCCGGCACCAATGACAATGCAATTTTTTTTATAGGAGAAGGGGCAAACGAGCGTGCTGCTCACCTGATGGTAAGTGACTACCGCCGCCCATAAACAACTGCAACACCAGGGGAATTGCAAATGCGTTGCCGGCCTTTTAAAAAGGTGTAGGCTTTTTCTTGAAGGTCCCTAAGTCGTAATTGCAATTTTAAGTGATGACCACGTGCAGTGAAGGAAACATCGTGAGAAAAAAAAATCAAAGACATTTGAAGTTTGCCAACACGCATTGTGGCAGCGCGGCGGACATTTCCTTGTCCCAAAACCCGCTTAAAAATAAGACGAGGCTTGTACCCAGAAGTGGGACGTATATTTTTTTTTATAGAATAGGGTGACAAACGAGCACACAGTCCACCTGATGGTAAGTGGTTGCTGTGGCCCGTAGACATCTACATCTATCCTCGTTTGCGAATTAATATGAAGATGCGTTGTCAGCCGTGAGGACTAAGATGGAATGCCTCTTTTCCAGTAAAAAGGGTCTCCGGTTCTCTACACTCACCATAAGAAACACAGCAGCATTAAGCTGCTATTTTACGCTGGTATTCTGTGAGAGCGTGCTCCATCCCCGGTTGAGCCGACCCATTCGTGCTACAACTTTACTATTAATATAGCAGCAGCATGGCTATATATAGGATGTAACTTTAACTTCATTTATTTTATTTATGTTTAACTTATCGCTCATGTTGCCAGCCTCGTTGGTCCAGTGATTGAGAACGTGGTTGCTGATTATGAGATTCCGGGTCGGGCCAAAATCAGTAATTTAGTTTCTCAGTCAAGAAATTTTCAGTAGCAGCCCGGAGTTAGGAAGTTGACGATAGTTTGTCGCCGTGCCTCAGGAAGCACATAAAGCCATTGCTGCGCCTTATCTCTCTCTAGTCTTGTCGGATTGCCTATCCTACAGATGTTTAGTCTCCGTTGAGACTGGCCGCTGTGACCGGAATGCGGTCTGGAGGAAATTGTTACTAATATTTTCAAAGTTTTTGTCTACTACTAAATATATGTCATATAAGTGTTCTGATGCCAATAAAACATATTTATGCCTATGACTCTATGCTATGTCAATAAAGTAAACAAACCAAACACCCTTAGTATCGTTTAATGGAGACAGCTAAGTACAAAAGCGGACACTTAAGCTAACTCAAAAGGAATTGCGATGAATTCGGATTTGAATGGAAATGTATTTAAATTGAAATAACAATTGTTTGCATTGGAAGCTGTCCCAACACTCTTTGCAATGCAAAATAAAAGCCCCTGGAAGTTGGCTTTATAAAAAGTGCTAATTGTATTCAATAACAGTGAACAATGCTCCAAAATTCGAAATAGTAAGTTCTAATTATTTTGCTGAAAAATGGAGACGAGAACCTCTGAATGTATATTCTTTATGTATTTTACGCGATATATTCACCAATTGTAAGTCAATTTTAATGATTATTTTATAACTAAACAGGTTTTATAATATAGTAGACATACATTTTGAAGAAAGATTACATTTCGAAGGGTGGAAAGATTTAAAGTAACCATTTATATGACGTTCAGTTGTTACCTTTCGTTTGTGACATTCATTAGCCCGCTCAAAGGGGTAATAACAATTTTGCCTTTTTATTTTAAAAGTAAAACCAAACTTCAAGGAACTAAACATATTAAAACTATTCCTACACAATAGTTTCTGAAGTTGGTTACACACTATGTCTTTAGAGCCGACTTCCTAATCCACTATTCTTTACATACATAAATTTTACAAGGACAAACTCACAAATCCAGAACTATTCCATGCGGGATTCGAACCCGGGCGAAAGCTCCATGCTAAGCCACTTCGCACTTGAGCCGTCCTAAGTGAAATTATTTTATTATTTTTAGTACTTTGAAGTTGCCTTTTATTGTCGGAATAGAAGAAGTCATCATCGTCATCTTTACAGCCCTTCACAATTGCTGCTGAACATAGGCCTACCCCAAGGAATGCCACAAAGCACGGTCCTGAGGCACCTGCATCCATCGACTTCAAACTCAACTGTTACCTGAATTTTTTTCCCAACCCAAAATAAGGAAAATCCCGAAAGTCATTTGTTGTGAACTTGTCCCCCTTTACATGATAATGTTTTGGTAGGATAAGCATTTAAAATATACGATCAAATTGGTAAATTACTTATTTTATTAATGTTTGTTGCAAATATTGTAGTCTAAATAACCCACAATAGAGCACCTGGAAAAGAACTCCTTAAAATGGCAATTCACAAACGGTTTTACATATAACCTTTGATAATCGCTATTTTATCATCATCATCATCATCATTACAGCTATTCACAAGTTCACTGCTGAACATAGGTCGTCCCCAAGAAATGCCACAAAGCACGGTCCTGAGTCACCTGCATCCATCGAATTCCTGCATTTCTTACCTGGCTGGTAGTCAGTACATCTAATGGGGTCCGCTTTACACGTCGCTTACCAATCCGAGGCTACCACTCAGAACCTTTGTTCCCTATCAGTTGTCGGTTCTTCGAGCCATATGGTGGGCTCAGTGCCATTTCAACTTACTAATCCATTAGTCTATGTTGGTTACTCTGATAACCGTGAAATTAAGTATTAATTATCTCTACATCCGCCATTTTCTTTTGTTTTTTAGGATAAAAGAGAGGTACGTAAGGAAATAATGCTAAAGGATACTATCTCACAATAAGTACGGAGAGAATTACTTAGGGCCTTATTTATATTGCCGATGTCAATCTATGAAATGCTGTTCTCCCTCATAAATAATATCCTTAAGGACTTACATGCTAACTTACTCGAAAAAATTCAAATTTGCAAAAACAGGCATGTTAAGACGGCGTGCGGACGCCAGACGTGTTCTTGGCGAAAACTTTGTACAAACTGTTTGCGCATGCAAGACGCTATTGTAAGGACGTTGTACAGTGCACATTATTGTTTCCGCAAATTGTTTTGCACAAATTGTTTACGCATGCAAGTCACTGCGTGTAGCCGAAGCTTTTTTTTTATAGGATAAGGGTGACAAACGAGCACACAGTCCACCTGATGGTTAGTGGTTGCTGCGGCCCATAGACATCTACATCTATCCTCTATTACAAATCAAAATGCAAATGCGTTGTCACCCGTGAGGACTAAGATGGAATGCCTCATTTCCAGTAAAAAGGCCTCCGGCCACCTGCACTCACCAAGCGAAACGCAGAGGTAAACCTCTACTTCACGCTGGTTTTCTGTGAGGTCGTGGTACCACCCCGGTTCGAGCCGGCCCATCCTAGCGACAGCAAAAGCTGCCGCGTGGCTCTAACACTGTTGAATTTTTTTTAGCATTATTTCCTAAAGTACAGTGTTTAAATATGTATACTTATAAACGACAAAACAACTGCTGCATAATGAAAAAAGTACATAAACATAAATTGTATATTTTCTTTTTATGGATGTTAAGATTCATACAGTCTTAGCAAGTGAATTTATTACACTGTTTGGATTTTGTCCAAATGGCGGAAAGGAAAAAACATTCAGAAAAAGCGTCGAAATGGAAGTGGCGTAGCATTTGGTTTGTTAAATAAACTCATGTAAGATAATACTTTATTAGATTTGCTTGAGGGGTTATATTTTTTGCTTTCTTTCATTATCCACTTCTAAACATTGGCCTTACCCAAAGATAGGTAAACATAGAAAATTTATTTGCATTTATATGCAAATAAATTTTCTATGTTTACCTGCGTTAATAAATATTATATCTTATGTACCGTGTTTACACACGTTACATAAGATATAATTATGTGGAACTAACATATTTTGCCGTTACTTTCATGCAATTATTAAATTAAATACAATCTTACTAGCTAAGATTGCACTTTAAAATTAATCCGCTATTAGTAAAAAATTGTATAAAATATTAGTAATAAATTCAAATATTATAAATAGATAAATATTTACATACCTCCTTATAACAAAAAATTGTACCGCATGTACAATAAATAGTTAGTATTATAGTTAAGCATTCGCTTAATTATTTATGAACAATTTATTACAATATATTTCATAAATATCATCATTAATGTTATGTAAAATATTAAATTTATATATATTTGTTCATAACATGACATACAATATTTTATTATATGTACAATTTTTAAAATAACTAATAAGTATATTAAATTAGATAATAATTTCATTACAGTATAAATTTATTTTTATCGAAGTTTGATATCTTTAATTATAATGAAATGTACGTTTATATTGTTATATTTATAGATTTATAGATCCCAAGTAAGTATGCAAAAGTTACCTTTCAATACAATTTAATTGAATACAAAAATTTACATTTTAATTAACCATGATTAAAAATAAATTTATAATACTAAATATCATTTGAGTAATTTATATATAAATTAACTTCCATAAAATAAATTATAATATTAACTACGATAAATTTACAACTTAAACGAATGTAGAAATACATATAAAGATATATGATATGAATTTAAATGCTACATAGAACAGACCATATCGCAAAATGCTCTGTTCACTACAAACATCAATAAGCCATGGTTTTAGCACCCTCATAAAGAGAGGAAAAGATAAATCCTGTATTGCCTTAATCGACACGTTTTGCGATTACGATTAACATACAAATTGGCAATTGCAGCATCAGTTGTATTTCATGTCGTTGATCTACGTATCTCTTCTCTATCTCTACGAGTACATAGTATAAAATAAAGTCGCTTCCCGCCGTCTGTACCAGATCTTTTAAACTAAAAAACGAATCTTGATTCAAACTTCATCAATGTAACCAACAGAATGATTCAAGAGGAAGGTTTATATGTATAAAAAATGTATGTAAAGTTGCATATTATATAATACTAGCTGTTCATCGCGACTTCCATCGCGTATTTGGGTTTTTATTTTTCTGCGCAGAACCCTAACGTTTTTTTCTAAAATAAAAGTAGCCTAAGTTACTCCTTATTACATCAGGTATCTGCCAGGGAAAGTCCCGTCAAAATCGTTCCAGCCGTTTCGGAGATTAGCCGGAACAAACAGATAGACAGACAGACAGACAAAAAATTTTAAATTATATTTTAGTTATAAGTACCGTATTTACTTTCATACGCATTTAGTAAAAAGCTGTAATTTTGATATTACAAACAGACACTTTAATTTTATTTATTTGTATAGATTTAATTATTCTGTCCGTGTGTAAGCGACTGAACTCCTCATAAGCGGCTGGACCGATTTCGATGAAATTTTGTGTGTGTGATTAGGTATGCGTGTGCAAAGCCGGGGCAAATCGTTAGTTTTGTGTACAAATTCGTTACAACGTCATCTATCGGAGGCCTTGACATCTTTCTGGCAGTGCCCATAGTAACTACTTGAGGACCCATCATGGAATATCTAAATTCGCCACCACATAGAAATACTATAACAGATTACATTAACCGAAAGGCCCGCTACAGCTCATAGTTGTTTTGATTACGTTTGTTCCCCTGGGAAAGGACTTGCGAAGAATTCCAAGGTGTAGCTCCTAGTTTTGTATTTTGTGTTACGGGAACAGACGATCCTTTTTCAAGTAAAGAAATAGTAAATCCTAGTCCTCGGAGGTGATAACGCATTTGTATTATTTGGACAGATGAAGGTGTTCGTGACTCGCGGCATTTTCATTTTTATCCTATAAAAAATTGACTTTTTTTTATAGGATAGGGTAACAAACAAGCACGCAGTCCACCAGATGGTAAGTGGTTACTTTGACCCATAGACATCCATCAAGATAGATCCATCCTCAATAAATAATCAAAATGCAGATGCGTCGTCAACCGTGAGGACTAAGATGGAATGCCTCTTTTCCAGTAAATGAGTCTCCGGTTTAAACACTCACCATACGAAACACAGAAGTATCAAGCTGCCATTTTACGCTGGTATTCTGTGAGAGCATGGGCCTTCCCCGGTCGAGCTGACCTATTTGTGCTACAACTATACTACTAGTGGTAACGCCATGCTGCAGCTAGCTGTAAGGCGCTACCATGTAAACTCTTCTTTAAGTTTAAAAGCTGCAGACTTGTCAATAGAGTAATGGAGAGTCTGATTTTCTTTCTACTAAACTATTTTTCTTTTAACTAATCTACACATCTCTTTCTTGGTCTTTCTCTACTTCTCTGTTTTTACTCAATATGTTCTTAAAATAAATATTATTACAGTAAGTGCTCAATCATGTGATATTTTGCGTTGACGGTGCATCGACGTCAAAGATGCGAGACGTCAGGTACTACAATGTTAATAGTAATATGTAAGTATAACGGTAACAATAATAAAATTACATGATTTTTAAACAAGTGGTAATATTAATAACTTTATACAATCGACTTCAATATAAATAATATGACAACATCTTCAATGTAGTCAGTGTCAATTAAATACTCATTATGAAGGATAACTCAAAAACTATTGTTTAGATCTTGAGAAAAGTTCTGAGGTAACACACATTAAAAAAGTCAAATTGTGTACCTCCTCCTTTTTTGCAGTCAGTTAAAATAAAATAGGGTGACAAACGAGTCAGCCTGACGGTAAATGGATGCTGTGGCCCATAGACATGTATCTTGGATTAAGAATCAAAATGCAGGTATTTTGTTACCCCTGAGGACTAATATGGAATGTCTTATTTTAAGTAAAATGTGTCTCCGGTTCTCTACATTACACGTGGTAGCGACATGCTGCAGCTATATTATGGTTGTAGCACGAATAGGTCGGCTCGAATGGGGAAGGACCACGCTCTCACAGAATACCAGCGTAAAATAGCAGCTTAACGCTGCTGTGTTTCGTATGGTGAGTGTAGAGAACCGGAGACCCTTTTTACTAGAAACGAGGCATTCCATCTTATTCCTCACGGGTGAAAACGCATCTGCATTTTGATTCGTATTCGAAGATAGATGTAGATGTCTATGTGCCACAGCAACCACTAACCATCAGGTGGACTGTGTGCTCGTTTGTCACCCTTCTCCTATAAAAAAAAACAGTTACCTTAAAAAACACAGCAGCATTAAACCGTTATTACATGCTAGTAATCTGTGAGAGCGTGGTCCTTCCTCGGTCTAGCCGACCTAGATCTTCTGATATAGCTGCAGCATGACGCTTCCACATATAAAAGCTCGTATTATCTTATCCTGTTGATATGAGCCAGTACCGCAGTTCTTTTAGTGTTATTCTAATTTCATTATTTTTTGCAGTATCATATTTTAAAATATGTTTTTGTAAAACTTTAGTGGCAGAAGTAACTTTTATATACTACAGCTCGGAATCGGCGTTAAAGCCAAATGGCTAGTCTTCCCAACATCACAGTAAATATAATGACTTTATTAATTTAAGCAATAAACGTATTTTTATTTTATCATTTTTATAGAAGAGGGGGCAAACGAAGCATGCGGCTCACCTGATGATAAGTGACTACCGCCGCCCATGAACAACCGCAACACCAGGGGAATTGCAAATGCGTTGCCGGCCTTTTAAAAAGGAGTAGGCTCTTTTCTTGAAGGTCCCTAAGTCGTATCGGTCCGGAAAAATTTCTGGTGGTAAACTATTCCACAAGGGAGTTGTGCGAGAAGAAAACATCTTCTAAATTGCACAGTGGTGAACCGCCAATCATCCAGATGGTGTGGATGGTATCGGCAGTTCTGCCGCGATGTGCGTTCGTGAAATTTGGTAACCATAGTACCGCGTTGCGTTCATGATGTTGGTGGGGCCCCGAAGTGCTCGCAGAACCAGTTTGGCGTTCGCTGCCCGACGATACGAGCCGAGGAGAATAACGGGCTGCGACGTCAGGAACAACCACACGGCAGATGATATACATATTTATTGTAGTGGCGGTGTAAGAATATGCACTACCCCGTATCATCTCAAGGGTGTCGTAAGAGGCGACAGAGGGAAACTGAACCAAGAGATGGGCAGCAACCAAATGATAAAAGCTAAATTAAAGTAAACTGCGTTTGTAAACCCACCAGTCAATCTATGGAGGCCTATGTTCACCAGTGGTTTCTATAAAGGCTATAATGGATGGACGGATATTATAAAAAAAACCATTGAATAATATATTGTAGTTATATTTCATTTGGAATATAATATAACCTCCAAGAGAATAATAAGACTCCACTGACATTAAAAATCAAACACCGGTTCGGTTTCCACTTTCCTGTCTTCCTGTCTCGTTTATATAAATAAGAATAAATCCCCTGAGACGTTTTTCTATTTATATTAACTTGATAGAAACATGAAATCGATTTGAATCAAATGAAAGAAGCAAATTAATTTGGCGTCGAGATGAAAAAAAAATCAATCGCATTCCCTTGATGTCAGAAGCGATTGTCGTTGTGGATTGTTTCATTGTGCTTTCCATTTTCACGGGCAAAGTAATTTTTCCTATATTTATACTCAACTCGACGTACGATTGAATCACATCAATTCGATACCTCCTAAGTATAATGAGTCAACTACAAAATTCAAATTTTACAGGAGCGCCCTTTCAGAGGTTAATTGTTTATAACTTTTTCAGTTTTGGTCCTAGAATGTTGAGTTTTTTTAATTCGTACTATTTTAAAATTTGAGATCCTTAGATAATAATAAAAGAGTAGACCTATTTAGTGAGTTTGCAAGATAATGTAGTTGGCTTAGTAGTGTATACGTCATATAAACTATGGCTTATAATGAACTCACTGTCACATACACTCTTTTACAATGTATTTGTATATTTACCATATCTTGAGGAAAAACTATTAGCTTGAATGGTAGAATTGTATTTCTTTTTCTTGGATTAATTTACTGATATTGTATCTACAGTATAAACGTTAATAAAATAGGTGACTCATTATACACTACTATACACATTTTAATGTTCAAAATCAGTTTGATGAAATAACAGTAAATTGATATATCTGCAAATAATCAAGCTTTAGCATTTTTAGTATTAACACTAATTAACAAATAAAAGTTCATATTCCTCTTTCTTATCCAATGCATTTTTGGAAGTATCTATTTTGTTAGTAAAATTCAATAAAATAGAATATCTCCACGAAAAAACAATATATGAGTAGATGAATCAGGTTCTTTAAATCACAGGCAGATTCATTATCATTAATGTTGCCTGTAATCAGACTATTATAAAATAAGTGATATGCTTTTGGAATCTGACGTAACTTTACGCAAGATCCATAAGGTCTTCGTGTTTATTTTTTTCAATTAGTTTTCATAAGCACTGACTAGAAGCAGATCCACCTTTTCTTTTTTGTTTCATATGTTCTTCGGTTTATGCATGCAGTTAATCCATTTAACAGCATCGTTTTCATAGTTGTTCTTAAATATAATTTTAAAGTGACCATTTCGTTGTATTTTAATTTCACTTACATTGTTCATGACATTATAGTTCCATCGCTAGTAGTGGTTCAGTTATACAGTGCTTAAAATATATTTTGAAAATCAATAATCAACTGCTGTGACATTTCAATGACATTATAGGGCTTGCTATCTGTTTTAGGTCTGGGTATAAATAATCCTATCTTTAATCTGTGTCTCAATCAAGCATGCATGCTATCCCTTCGTTTTGGGTATGACCAACGACAAGGGAACTATGAATATTACTTATACTAAATTTGTTACATACATCTACATTAAAAATAACTCTGTTTCAATTCTAGCCTCCACAATTTTCAGACCAGAAACGAACTCTCATTTATAGTTTTGGGTATAGTCATTTCAATAAATTTATAAACACAGCCTGCAATTTTATTAGCTCCCCTTTTAGCTGTCTGTTGATTTCAAGAATAGCAAACCTTGTAAAGATACCATATCAAAAGTAGGAAAATTTTACATGACGAAATTTTACATAACGCGAGCACTACACATTAAATAAAACTACTTTTACGGATTTTATCGCGTTTAATTAACTTATTTTTCTTATTTTTAATTAATTCCCGACGTTTCGGGTGATTTGCAGCACCCACGGTCACGGAGGACTGAGGAGATTGACGTCCCTATGTCAGAGTTAACCCGGAGTACCTTCAGCTTTTTTAATTATTAATTTTGTTCCGATCTACGCAGAATGAACTTACTGTGTCTTGAAGTCTTGCAGTGGTATGCCTGGGTTTAATTTTATTTTATTAATTATAGGATTCCAAACAGGTGGTCCCAGCCTCCCTCTCTATGGAAATTAGGATGTTTTTTTTTTAATTTCAATAACCTCACGTATCATCCTTGGCAGAAATCGATGTTCTTTCGCGAGAATTTGTGGATTATCAAATCTAATGTAATGGCGGTGGCCGTCTAGGATATGATCACAAACTGCAGACTTCCCGGAACGTTGATGCTTCACGTTAGCTATGTGTTCTTTTACGCGGGTTTTTATTGATCGTTTTGTTTGCCCTATATTACATAAGAGACCACATTCACAATCAAGTTTGTACACTCCTGCATCTTGTAGAGCAATATTGCACTTTACGGATGGTAAGAACTGACTAATCTTCTACGGCGGCTTGAAGAACGTTCTAATAGAAGCTCGCTTCAAGATATAGCCAATCTTGTCTGTGACACCTCTGACATATGGTAGTACAGCAGGCACACGCTCGACTGTTACCGGCTTCATTCGGTCACTGTCAGGTAGGCGCGGGATCCGAAGCTTGTAGTCGTGGAGAACCTGTTTGACGTGCTGAAGCTCGGTGGCCAGGTTTTTCCTGTCACAGATCCCTCGTGTTCTCTGTAACAAAGTTTTGCCCACGGTAGCTAACTGTGAAGGATGATGGTGGGATTCACCTTTAAATCTCGGTTTGTATGGGTCTTTTTTCTATACACAATGTGACCTGTGGTGTTATTAGGATTTCGAATCACTAACACATCTCTCTAACTCTTAATTAACGTGATAGATTCATGCTGCAGCTATATTAGTAGTATAGTTGTAGCACGCATGGGTCGGCTCGGCCGTAGAGGCCTATTTCAAGCTCTCACAGAATACCAGCGTCAAATAGCAGCTAAACACTGCTGTGTTTCGTATGGTGAGTGTAGAGAACCGGAGACCCTTTTTAATGGAAAAGAGGCATTCAATCTTGGTCCTCACGGGTGACAACGCATCTGCATTTTGATTCGCAAACGAAGATAAATGTAGATGTCTATGGGCCACAGCAACCACTTACCATCAGGTGGACTGTGTGTTCGTTTGTCACCCTATCCTATAATAAAAAAACTCCATACTAAATTGAATTTTAGAGTTTATGGAATTAAGATGTTCTAAAATGCAATTACTTTGTCTGATGGTAAAATTGTGAAAGTATCTTCTACGTACCGCTTGTAGAACCTTGCAGTTACTGGTGCAGTAAGCAGGGCTTTCTCTCAAAGTCCTCCATGAAAATATCGGCGACAGTGGAAGATACCGGTGAGCCCATCGCAACACCATCTACTTGTTAAACTCTTCCTTCTACAATAGATAGCCAGATGTAAGGCAATGTCTGAGTAGTACTGCATATTCTGCTGGCATGTTGTTTTTCTCAAATTTCCTAGTTACAATTGACATGCAGTCTTCATGGCATGTAAATAGAGACTGAACCTGAAAACTGACCATAGTTTCATTGTCAGTAAGACATAGGTCTTTTATCTCACTGAAAAAATGGTATGAATCCTTAGTATGTGCCCTTGTGTGTCCTCTGAGTGGTGATAGTACTTTTGCTAGGTGTTGAGCCAATCTGTAAGTTGGCGAATCGATCTGACTCACTATTGGAGGTAGTGGAGTGTTCGGTTTGTGTATTTTCGGTAACCCATACAACTTCGGTGGTTTTACATACGCAGGTATCATCGAATTAACATCTAGATTCAATTTCTCGGAGTTCGGAGTATTTCTTTATTAGATCGCTAGTGGTTTTAAGCGTATTAGATGTAGGGTCTGTTTCGACTTTTACGTACGTATTTTCATCCGATAAAAGTTGTTGTATTTAACATCAGGTGGACTGTGTGCTCGTTTGTCACCCTATCCTATAAAAAAAAACATTAGATGCTTTGCCAAAATAAACATTTGAATCAAACCACTCCTCATGATGCTTTACCACACAACCCTAAAGTAAGAGGGTAAATTAAAAATAACACTGTAATAGTCTCATTGGACAAATCTGTAAAATTGCGCAAGCCAAATTTACTCAAAGACAAATCATCATAAGTATCAAATAACAGATTATGTTCATCATCAACTAAGGAGTTCGTTGTTCACTTTGGAAAACTTTTAACTTTTTATCGTTGGTTGTATTTTTGATGTTGTTCTATCAGTCTTTATTGGCATTTGTCTATAAATTAATATAAGTCCAATACGCTCGACAACTGTAACCAAAAAAAAATACAAAACAAAATAATAAATATCATATAACACTGCCTTTTACAAGTACATTGCTGAATACAGGTCTTCCCCAAGGAATGCCACAAACACGTCCCTAAGCCACTTGAATCCATCCAATTCTTTCATGTTTAACTAAGGCGTTACTTCATATAGGGGGGGGGGGGGGGTGCATCTTTACACTTGCCTTACCGGTACAAGACTGCCACGCGAAAACCTATCGCTTGTCAGTTTTTCGAGATTTATGGCAGCATGAGACAAATGTGTCGCTCTTAATAATGAAAGTTTTGAAAAGCCGACTAAATAAAATTAGTTATAGTTTCATATAAACTGCAATATCACAACCCACACCGGCGACGTGGAGCAGCGTTAGGGAATAGGGGTATTTTAAATTGCGATCAACAATATACTTGTCAAACATGTCGATTTTGGCGAATTCTCTGTAACAGGCTTAATACGGAGACATTCCCAAGAGCCTGAGAGAAAACACACAAATTCAAAAGTTACCCATCGATCACTTGTCAAGATACACCCCATTTATTTCGCCTTGAACCTGTCAACTTGACGTTAACTCAGTGTACTTGTGAAAGATCGATTCGCACAAACACGATTATTTGGCCATCGATCTTCAGTCGACAACGTCAAGGTGAAACTCTCAGGACTCGCCGTCGCGTAATATTTTTTTGGGTTGCAAGTAAAGTAAAACTTTTACGTATTTTATCGCGTTTAATTTTAACTTTTTTTAATTCCCGACGTTTCGAGCACTTTACAGAACCCATGGGCACGAAGCGCCTGAGGTGTTTGACATTCTGATGTCATAGTTAACGAATGTTACCTTCGACTTTTGATTATTAAATTAACTATTCATATTCAATGACAATTTCTATAACTCGACAGTACAGTGGCTAAGCGCTTCGCTGCGGTGCGGCAAGGTTTGCAAGCTTGAATCCCGAACTGATCAAGTTTTCTTTGGCCTATATAAATGATTGTTGTGTGCCGATGTTTGGACTTATGCAATTTTCGCATACAAAATGCCGTTTCGGTACGGGACACAACCTAATGTGGCTTTGTCTTTAAATTTTTCTTATTATAATGTATTGCTTAAAATTTGTTACCTTCATTCTTTCGACTCTTATTTTCATATCCTTACAAAATTACTGCCTTCTCTAAATGTCAACCACGCCTTCACGCTTCACGATTAACCCTACTGACACCCCATTGATGTTAGTTACTATTCAACACTATGAACCAATTGGTTTGCTTGATCTTTTATAATGCGTATAGCAAGGGAGTGGAATAATTTTCCGGCGTCAGTCTTTTTACCGATTACAATCTGTACACTTTTGTTACGCTAAGGCAGTTCAATTAACCATCTAGAGCTTTGTTACTACTTAGGTGGGTAAATATTATAGTAAAAATAATAACGTACCCTGTATTGTATTTTGATTTAACTTTAATGCGTTTACAGTACGATGCAACAGACGGCTTTCGGCCATAGCTTCAAAATAATCGAGAACTGTCAACTGCACACATATTTATGTAAGGTATTTAAGTACAGTGAGCAAACACAGAAACTAATATCGCTTATGGAGACTAGTCTGCTCGCGTTTACAGTACATTTCATCCACCTAAGTTCAATTTCGGAACATTTTCCCCATAAACGGTTTCCGCTATTGATTATCCCATACAAAACATTATTGCCATAGTTGCCTCGTTTGACTATCGAAATGACACCGCAGTTTTTATTTTTTGATCTCATTTCAGGAAGATGACGCTGCCCGTTATCTTTTTCAGTTTCTTTCTGTCGCCTCTAACGATATTGATATTTTCTTAGTTTATATTTGTGTGAATGACATCAACATTTCACATAACCTTTGTTTTTTTTTATAGGATAAGGATGACAAACGAGCACACAGTCCACCTAATCTAGATAATATTTTTTTTATAGGATAAGGGTAATAAACGAGCACACAGTCCACCTGATGGTAAGTGGTTGCTGCGGTCCATAGACATTTACATCTTTCCTCTATTACAAATCAAAATGCAAATGCGTTGTCACCCGTGAGAACTAAGATGGAATGCCTCATTTCCAGTAAAACGGGCCTCCGGCCGCCTGCACTCACCAAGCGAAACGCAGAGGTAAACCTCTACTTCACGCCGGTATTCTGTGAGGTCGTGGTACCACCCCGGTTCGAGCCGGCCCATCCGTGCGACAGCAAAAGCTGCCGCGTGGCTCTACCACTGTTAAAAAATTGTGTTCATTACAGACATACCCCCTGTTTGGAAATATTGCTGATAAGGTCTTCCAATGATTCAGCCATAATAAGTTTATCATCAGCAAATCGGATATAAGTGATGTATGAAGTTTGTGTGTGTGATTACTGAAGTTAAACATTAAGTTATAAGCTTTTAACCAATGTTCAGTAATACATAAAATATGAATATTGTTGCTATTTAAGAACAACTCAATTTCTAGCTCTTTGCCTATCATGCCTTGTATATTTTTATGCACCAGGTGTAAACAATTTTCATTATCTTTTTGTGGAGAGATTAAAGATTTGTAAGCCACATTCTAAATTATTTAAATTATTATAACTGCTAGAGATTACCCCTATTGTCTCATTTTCTAATTTAAATTACTTGGAACTGATTCCAAATTGGACATTAAGTCATTACACTGCTCAAAAGAAGCAGATGTCAGTGTAGCCAAGTCCTTGGCTGAGTTAATATATAAACAATAAGATAGCACGTTTGCTATCTGTCTTAAATTATATTTAGATAGGTAATATCTATCTCTAGTCACAAGTTTCTTAATTAAATTATTTATGTCTATTAAATTAAATTTATTGTTTTAATTATAACAATTAAATGTCAAGTTTAAATTATTATTACATGAAAAGTTATTCATTAATAAATTTTAAATAATATCTCATTTTATTTTCCTGCGGCCAAGCCTGTATGTAAGGCAATGTAAACAAGATAATTGTATGTACATTTAAAGTATTTAGATTATCAATATATTTTAATAATTGATTTTTGTTTACATTGCCTCTTCTCCCAATAAGAATTATTAATGTGCTATTAGGAAAAAATTTACTAGTTAAAACTTTATTCATTATATGACTAAAGGATGCTTCAGGCATGCAATAATTATTGATTAGATGTCCTTTTAAACAGTTATTTAACATCATGCCTAAATTTTTGCCTATATCATCACAATACATAATAACTTTTTTTTTTAATCTTTACATTGCTTTTTAAGTTTATATCCTTTGTCATGGCACTGTAATAGAGTGTAGGTGAAAATAATGAGGCCTTACTCTTTACTTTGTTATTTACACATATTGTCCCCGATGAATTTGGTATGGAGCGCTGATACTCACTCTGATTTTTTATTAAGGAGTCAAACCGCTCCTCATTAAATTTACATGATTTTACCAGATCATTCATGGCCAATGTGTGTTCTTTCCCATCTTGAGCCGATGCATATTTATTTGATACAATTTGTAGAGAGCTTTTTAGTTTAAGTAAAATTGTTGAATTTAGACACTCTATATCAGTCTCATAACAGTGATTCATATTTTCCACCTCAACTGAATATATTTTAAATTTATTAATTAATTTTAGTTTGTTAATTATTGGATATGATATATAAATTTTGTTTACATACTTGTTAGAAAAATAAAGGAAGTCGATGAATGAATTTGGCTCAGAACCTTTGAAGACCTATATTTAGCTGTGGACTGTAATTACGATTTTTGTAAATTTTTATTTTTATTTGATGTCTAGATAATATTTTTTTTATAGGATAAGGGTAATAAACGAGCACACAGTCCACCTGATGGTAAGTGGTTGCTGCGGTCCATAGACATTTACATCTTTCCTCTATTACAAATCAAAATGCAAATGCGCTGTCACCCGTGAGGACTAAGATGGAATGCCTCATTTCCAGTAAAAAGGGCCTCCAGCAACCTGCGCTCACCAAGCGAAATGCAGAGGTAAACCTCTACTTCATGCTGGTACTCTGTGAGGTCGTGGTACCACCCCGGTTCAAGCCGGCACATCCGTGCGATAGCAATAGCTGCCGCGTGGCTCTACCACTGTTAAAATTAATATAAATATAAATTTTGCTTTATAGAAGAAGTTGCAGCCAACCAAAATATAATGGTGACAATGATGATACTATAAATAAAATAATATAATTTAAGAAGTTTTATATAAAATAAGAAATTTTTTATCAATAAGATACTTATATCTTGACTTATTTTCAAGCTAACAGTAAAATTACGAAATCAATGACATCATGAGTCAAATAATTTGTTGTTAATTTTTTGCTAGAAAAAAGTGTAAGAAACAAATCAGAAAATCCAAATACCGGCTGGACCTGGCTTCTGGTAACTTACTAACTACCAGTGTCAATGCTACCATAATACGTAATTTTAAGACGCAATCATAGTTTTGTTGCTGGTCAGAAATAACAACAGCGGTTAGGTTTGGAATGAACTTCCTAAATAGACGATCATTCCTAAAAACTGTTGAAGCTCTTCGACATGGGTGGAACTTTCCATTTAAGCTATAGCTTCAATTTTAGACTAGTAAGGGGAAACACCAGTTTTGTTAAAGATATGACCTACAAAGTTAACCTCAGACACTCCGAAACAACACTTGCTTTTATTAAATTTTATTTTTGCGTCTTATCTTTTGCGTAAAAGGGCCACCCTTTTAAACACGGCTTCGAGACGTTCATTGTGTTGGGACTCAGATGAAGCAAATATTAATATACCATCAAAAAATTTGATAACACCGGGAAGGCCTTTAAATATTTATCTCGGCCGGACATGGCAACCGGTACCATTGCTCATGCTAATACTGGTACTCTTTAGCGAGAAAATTGACGGCTCCGTGGCACAGTGGCTTAGCAATGAGCTGTTGCGCTGGGGGCCGCGGGTTCGAATCCCGCACGGAACATGTATTTGTATGGCCTATAAATAATTGTTCCAGGTCTGGATGTTTATACTCGTGCGATCTATGTTAGTAAACTGCCTCCACGATGCAGGAGAAAATCCTAGTGTGTGGGTAACTTTAAAAAAATAATTAATCGGACTATATTAGCACTGTAACTAGGAACTACTGAGCTATTTAATGAGTTCTTTAAATCTTGGTGAGTCATAAAGGATAATAAACTATGAACGATAACCGTTACTCCAGTTAACCAGTCGTTTGTTAACGGTTACCGTAATAAAACGAACCGCAGTTATGTTTAACTGCGTCGTTAACTTTCAAAGGATTCAACGGCTAAGCTAGCTTTAGTGTCCTGAAGCCCTTACTTAGAGCAATAAAGGTCCGCTTTGATATGCTTTAAAATTTCTCTCTAAAATTTGACGGTATTATTCGGAAACTACTTAGCCAGCAAACTTAATTTTATGGCTATCTGCTATCCAAAGCTTCAGAGCAAACTCAATTTTATCATTTAAATATTATGTTTTTTATGAGACATAATAATATAAATTTTATCGCTAATTTATAATAGCTAATATAAAATATAATATTATAAATTTCACTGATTTATTATAGTTTTTTTGTTTATAAATAAATAGGTAATTCTTCTTTCTGTCGAATTTTCACTAGCAAGCTGGAGTCGGGAATTTCACGGTGTTTAACCCCCGTGCCTTAAAAAGCACGTAAAGCCGTTGGTTCTTTCTACTGATCTCTCTCCGGTCTTGTCGGATTGCCGTCTTATCGGACAATCAGAGTGAGAGAACAGAGAGTGAATCTGTGCTTGCGGATACACTTGGGCACTATATTCCTGTCCTGTGCAGATGGCTAGTTTCCGCTAGTAGGCCGCCTTAACAGAAATCCGGTCCGGAAGATATTATTTTTTTTTATTTATTATCAGCCAGTGCGTACGACTAAGTTCCCATCTGATCGTAAGATGTAATCGGTGTTACCGCAGCTTTGTTATAAAAATAGACTCATCAATCTTCTTTTAAGACACCAAAATTTCATTGAGATTGTAGGTGTTGCAGAAAAATTATTTAAATTCTTTTCTATACGCATTTGCACCTTAGAATAACGCTTCATCCGAACGCTATGAAAATGCGTAGCAAAGGCATATATGTCACCTTACCCGACGATGAAATGAACAACATAATAGTTACTATTTTGTAACTAATGTAAACAGCGCCATCTAATAGTGAAATGGCTATAACACATTATTCATCTTATTGATAAACGTATGTCCCAAATGAGTATACTTTTTAGGGTTACGTACCTCAAAAGGAAAAAACGGAACCCTTATAGGATCACTTTGTTGTCCGTCTGTCTATCTGTTAAGACCCTTTTTCTCAGGAACGCGTGGAGGTATCAAGCTGAAATTCATATCAAACACTCGAATCTACTGTCCCTGTAGCTGTAGCTGTGAAAAAATCAAACTTCTAAGCCAACACAATCAAAATATATAGCCGTTTATGCCGCAAATTT
The DNA here is from genome assembly GCA_033319125.1 of Parnassius glacialis. Lineage (NCBI taxonomy): Eukaryota > Metazoa > Arthropoda > Insecta > Lepidoptera > Papilionidae > Parnassius > Parnassius glacialis. The sequence continues at coordinate 28,863,493 of JAVANC010000008.1, read as the reverse complement.
TTGACATTCGCAAGGGAATAAAAACCTACAGGGTACTTCCCGTGAACTTAGAATCTTGAAATTTGGTACGAAACAACGTTTTATAACATAGATAAAGAAAAAATTGCGAAAAGCATAAATTTTTAGTTACATCATTTAATAAAAATATTTTTAATAATTTTAAACTTATATACAACAATCAAACAAATCTGTAGTTGTTCGGAACCCTCGGTGCGCGAGTCCGACTCGCACTTGGCCAGTTTTTTTTAATTGAAATAGAAATGACAAACGAAATAACAACCAATCTGATGATAATTAGCTACATAGCAGCCATGTCTAGCCCATAGAAACATGTAACCATGTTCAAAATAAAGCAGGCTACGTAATATGCGTTGTCACTTTCAAGTACTAAGATTGAATGCTTTCATTTATTCTGGCACTCTATACCATTCAAACCGAATCACAGCAGTGCACTGATGTTTTGTGGCAGAAGAGGTACCTTACCTGCCAAGAGGGAATTCTAGGCAGATAAGAAGTTCTATCAAATGAGTGTCAATGCACCTAACAAGTGTGCCATTGCTTATTCCTTTTAACAAAACAAAAGCAAAACCATAATGTTGTATAGTATTGCGGCGGCGCTATCGGCGTGCCACAACCCACAAGCGAATCATATCGAATCCTAAATCGCGTTAAGAAAGTTCCGAAGTTAAAACAGTATATATAGAATAGCTCCAAACTACCAGTCGGAGCGTTGGCCGCTCCCCGGACAGAACACCTTGCCCGGCGGGAGATCTCCCTTTTCCTTTCCCTGACGTGATCTGAACAGGCAACCAACTCAACAACAACCTTCGGTAAACTACAACTTCAAACCTTCTTCAATATCCTCAAGTACATCATTCTTTCGCTCCCGGGAGGATATTATCTGCAGTCTTCCCATTCTGCAAGCCATAAAGCTTTACAAGGGTTCATCGCAGCACTGAAATAATAATGCTACCTGTTCCTTCAAGCTACTCTCTGCGCTACAGTGTTCGGTACGGCTCTGAGCCTTACTGCTCGCCTCTGCTTCATGGCACTCTCGTAGATTACTTGCCTTCTTCTCGACCCACCGCAAACTTACAAGGCAATTCCCTGGTAGTTGCAAATTCTTTGACATCTAGACTGCACTATCGACCTCCGGTCTGAGCAGGGGGGTGATGTGTCGGCGCTATCGAAGCGCCACAAGCGAATCATATCGAATCCTAAATCGCGCTAACAAAGTTCCGAAGTTAAAACAGTATATATAGAATAGCTCCAAACTACCAGTCGGAGCGTTGGCTGCTCCCCGGGCAGAACACCTTGCCCGGCGGGAGATCTCCCCTTTCCTTTCCACCCGCCACAGTGGTGACCCCGACGTGATCCGAACAGGCAACCAACTCAACAACAACCTTCGGAAACTACAACTTCAAACCTTCGTCAATATCCTCAAGTACCTCATTCATTCGCTCCCGGGAGGATATTATCTGCAGTCTTCCCATTCTGCAAGCCATAAAACTTTACAAAGGTTCATCGCAGCACTGAAATAATAATGCTACCTGTTCCTTCAAGCTACTCTCTGCGCTACAGTGTTCGGTACGGCTCTGAGCCTTACTGCTCGCCTCTGCTTCACGGCACTCTCGTAGATTACTTGCCTTCTTCTCGACCCACCGCAAACTTACAAGGCAATTCTCTGGTAGTTAATTCTTTGACATCTAGACTGCACTATCGACCTCCGGTCTGAGCAGGGGGGTGATGTGTCGGCGCTATCGGTGCGCCACAAGCGAATGATATCGAATCCTTAATCGCGCTAACAAAGTTCCGAAGTTAAAACAGTATATATAGAATAGCCCCAAACTACCACTCGGAGCGTTGGCCGCTCCTCGGGCAGAACACCTTGCCCGGCGGGAGATCTTTCTTTTCTTTCCACCCGTCGCAGTGTAATAAAACGAAATCAACGCCGGATTTTTATCATCGTAAAGAGGTCAAGCTTATGTATAAAAAAGTGAATATTTTAACAATAATATTAGTGGTAAACAAGCTCGCAGCGACTACTTCATGTCATGAACTTCTAACACTTATTTTATAGAAAGAATATTATCCGTTGTCAATACCGGCGGACGAAGATGAAAGGTTTCATAATTTTAAAGTGTCTAAGTCTAAAGAGCTTACACCTTTCTAAAAGGCTGGCAACGCACCTGCAATTCACCTGATGTTGCAGTTGTTAATGGGCGGTGGCAGCTACTTACCAATAAGTGAGCTGCATGCTCGTTTGACCCCTCTTCTATAAGAAAAAGGATTTTTTTTTAAAATGTTACCACTAGGATTTTCCCCTGTGTCGTGGAGGCAGTTTACAAACATAAATTGCACGAGGACAAACATCCAGACCCGGAACAATTATTTGTAGGCCATACAAATACTTGTTCCGTGCGGGATTCGAACTCGCGGCCCCCAGCGCAACAACTCATTGCTAAGCCACTGCGCCACGGAGCCGTTTAAAAAGAAGTCTTTTTTAAACTACAATGTTCCTATGATTGTAATCATGTCTACATGATGGTATCTTTTGATGCAGCCAAAAATCCGAAGACGAAACGTACTAACTTAACTTACCATGTAGTGGCGGTGTAAGAATATCTACTACCCCGTCATCATCCCGTTGATGTCGAAAGGGGTGACAGAAGGAAATAAATTAGGAGTTGGCAGCAGCATCTTCCTAATAACGACTAAAGATAAAAAACTGCGGTTGCCAACCCGCTTGCCAATTTTGGCAACTATGACTAATATCCCCTCTACGAGGCCATCTATGGGGGAGGCCTATGTTCGGCAGTGGACTTTAATAGGCTGTAACGGTAACATTAGCTTAAAGGCTTTTTATCATGGGGAAATGCCTACGCATACCCGTCTTGCAGGGTAAAGGAAGGGTTATGTTGAACTAACACAAACTAAAACCACTTAGTGTTCCACATTGGCCGCATATTGGCAGGGCCACAGGAACGCTTTCACATACGTTCGCACCCCCACCAGCTTCGCTCCAAAGCAGCCCGTCTTCAGGGAGGACTTCTCTCCCTCCCCTTCTTTCTCAGGTAAGACGTACCAGGAACACAAGGTGCGCCTTCCTCTACGACCTCTTACTGCAAATGTGAAAGGGACACTCCCGAGTCCGATACGCGGAGGCCATGGGGACAGGATAATCGAGCACTTGGAAGCACTAGCTTTCCCGACCCCAGCGGCAGCTCTGATCAATGGCTCCACAGCCAACCAAAATTCGGCTGTGGAGTGTAGGGAGAGCGGCAACTCGCAATACCGACACTTCTCTCCCCCGGCAGCCCCACCACCACCGCAGCAACGGTGGGACCCCGTCAGAGCGCGACTCCAGCTCAGCTGCAGCGGTAGGGGGAGAGGACACACCGCAACTCACCAACGCACATCTGACGTTGGCTTGTCATGCCCACTCGAATTGGTCTCCTCAGGCCGGCCCTATACCACGGGCCAGCCGTGGTAGTGGGTTCCTCTTTATTCACCGTGGGTGACCAAGCCACGGTTACTACACTCCCCCCCCCCCCCCCGCTCTTCTTCCGCTGCGTCAAGGCAGGAACCCGTTCCATGGGGAAGAGGACGGTACCTACGCTACTATATTGCGCCTATGCGGGGGATTGCTAAGCTTGGCTTTAACCACATTGAGGCCGCAAGTAAGCCACTTAGCACGCCTTTTCATTGAGTTCAAAGCTCAATATAATCTGGTGATTATACTGGCTTTCCTTTCTCTTTTAGCCAATATAGCCGGATCCACAAAAGAAGCTTTATCGAATCTGATATACTGGCAGACTGTAACTTCACATGTTCAAAGACTGGAAGCTGCAGAAACGTCGGGAATATAAAGTACCTATGTGAAAATAATATAATTAATTATTGTGTTCTTACTTAGTAATTTTGGTTAGTACCATGTTAGTCTCAGAACTATAAATAACTAAAACTCATTATGTGTATAAAATCTAGTTAAGGGCCCATTACCTGTTCGGTTTCATTCATACTATTATTTTCCACTTCAATAATTGTTTCATCTAAATATTCTGCTATAGATTCACCACTGGATTAATTATCTACGTCATTCTGGTCTATTATTTTGTGTTCAATTTCTGTTTCTTATTCTTGTTGTTATTATTATTATTAAATTTAATTTTTTTCTCATCAATAATTACATATTTGGTGAATATTTTCAGTTTAGATAAATCATTTTACTCATTTCTGATTTCAGCAGGTGTTTTACCTTGATTAGCATTTGTTAGTGATATATTTAACTCATATGATGAGCAACGTCTAGCTTCACCCTACAGGTATCATTTAAAGCATTTTCATATACTTGTTATAAATGCGGAATGATTGGTCATACATTATCGGAGTATTCTATGAATAATAACAATAATATTAATCGTTGCAGAGGCGCGGTGGAAGCTTACTGGGCCTATATCCTGTTATTTTTTACCCCCAACGCAAAATGAGAGGTGTTATAAGTTTGACCGCTATGTGTGTCTTCTGTCTGTCTGTCTATCTGTCTCTCTGCCTTTTTGTCTGTCTATGGCACCGTATCTCTTAAACGGGTGAGCCGATTTTCGATTTTGATGCGGTTTTTTTTTTATTTGAAAGGTGATTTCTTGGAGAGTGTTCTTAAGTATGATTCAAGAAAAAATTTACAATCGTTTGAAGATCATCAGCTTTTTTATTTCGGGGTGTTTTGAAATTTTCAATTTAATATTATGCGTTGGGTTGATACCCAAGAACTCACATAGTAGCGGCAACATGGTCAATTATAGTCAGAATACGTACTTTACCTAACTAAGTTACTTACAATTTCACAATGTATTTTTTTACTATTTAATAACAGCCCTTAGTAGCCACGGAAAGTCCGTTGTGACGTTGGAAGGAGAAAAGATGCAAAGTAATACGAACACTCGCGCGTAGCGATAAAGTTTTATTTAGCTTGTGTGCGCGATTTATCTGATTGATAATAAATATGTAGGCTATTAAAACGTTGGCAATCAGTCAACATCAAAGGAATGCATCTTCTGTACGTAGTACTATTATTTATTTTGTGATAGAACCCGGCAAAGTGTTGATCAAGGCACTATGAATAAAGCAACTGATAAAAATGTTACACTCACAACTGTTAACAAAAAGTGTTACTGCAAATAAAGATTATAGAAAAAGCTATTACGTCGTGTCAGGTGCAGGAGCTATTAATAGAAGGAAGAGAGGCAAAATTTTGTTTTAGAGATGCGCAATCAATATTGGTTTGTCTGCAATTGGCCTTAAAATAAAATATAGCCTCAGCCAAAGAGCACAACTGGGATTATACTCAAGCCCATCAATTGGTATGGAAATTACTGTTAATATTACTATTACTTTAATAAATTGAAACACAAATTAATTTATTCTAAAATATATAATGTAATAATTTAATAATAAACAAACTGCATAGCAATCAAAACAAGAAATAAAATTTCATCTTTAATAAAAGAATCTCAACATTATTAATAAAAATAAGAATATAAAGCAGTGCTCTACTTTAACTAAAGGGTATGGTTATGAGGTTTCTGAGACGACGTTCTTGTCTATTCCACGGTTCTGTTAACAACAATTACAGTAGGGAACTTAACTTTGAGTTAACTTCAACAAAATATGAGTTATAAGCGCAAGAGGGAGCGTAAGATATTTGACAAAATACTTTTGAATGATTCCGTTATTTATTATATTGTAATATAATTATTTATATAATTATATTACAATATTTTATTTTAATTTTGTTATTTATTGCCTGTTAATCTACTATCCCACCTGTGTTGCAATGCTGTATCCAAAAAAAATATAAAAGCTAATACACTCACAGATTGGACAGAAATCCTATGAGACTAGGATGTACGGATATTTTTTTTTTTAGAAAACTGAAGTGACACACAGTACGCGATAATGCCACGCGGTTGTTATGTTATGGTTGTTGACCCTTATTATTGTATATTAGGCATTCTATCTTAGTCCTTATAAGTATGACAACGCAACTATAGTGTTACTTGTTGTAAGTTAGTTACAACTGTCCATTGGCTGCAACAGCCATTTTTAATCACGTGGACTGTAAATTCTTTTGTAACTTTTATTTTATATTAAAAATAGCATTAAGGAAGCGTACAAAATATCCATGTGCAAAACTTCCTGCAATCATAACAAGCAGTAAGATGTTACTGTTACTTTACTTAAGTTACTTTTTTAATATTAAAATACTTTTACCTTAATATTAGTGGCCACAATCTTCAAGATCTTTCTAAATTCAACTCTTACGTTGCCCAAAAGATGAGATGGTTCTTCTTATATCGGTATCACATTGCAAAATAAATTTAAAAATGTTCTTTATCAAACCGCATCATCGTATGACTTGGGACGCAATAACGATGGCCTCGCCTTAGGCTACTAAACTACTAAGTATCCTTTACAGTAAAAGGCACTTAGATTCATTGCAAGTTACATCGAATTTTGTCTAAAACAATACACAAGCTTGATGTAATTCCTTAATAGTCCTTTGAGATTGAATTTTTAATTTATAAATTAGTCGCCATTTATTCATAGATGACATGCCGAATTATATTTATTATTATACTCAAGTACAATTATGTAATATATAAATATTTATTATTATTATAATATTTAACTCAAGCGGTAGTTTAGGGGCTAAGTGCTCGCTGTAAATTTTGCAGTGCGATCCTGCCCGGCAAAAATTAATTTCTTAATTGCGATTTTAAGTGCTGATTTACCCGACCTGCATGTTTCAGAAATAAGAAAAAAAATTAAACTACCATTTACGTTCCATGGCTTCCCACATAATATATGAAGTGATTAAAAAACACATTGAGTTAAAAAAATAATATTTTCAAAAGTTATCGTGTTTATTATGTATATATACTACTACTACTATATACTACTCAATGCGGACTTGATAAATCTACACTATAAGCCACTAAAACCACTTTTTTATGTAAAAATAGCAATTAATCGATATAAAAAAATATTAATAACTTCAACAATCATTTATCTTTCTGATAATGTGCTTTTTATATAATTTATACGTTCAATATACAAAACGTTGGTATCTTGATTTTTAGGCGCTAGTAGAACATGCCTACGCGCTTTGCGCTTATATGCATGCAATATTAAGAAGATGCGTTAATTTCGTCAACACGCATGGCGGACATTTTCTTGTCGTAAAATCTTCTCAGAAATGAGATGGGGCCTGTGTGCCCAGCAGTGGGATGTATATAGACTGAAAGAGTAACAAACGAGTATACAGTGCTTATTCGTCCATGATCACCTTAACTTAGACGGTTTTTCTGTATAAATAGCTCGGTCACCAGTTCTTATACCTTTTTCTTTCACTCATTCATTGATTCATTTCAGTATATGTAACATATGCAATCAACATATGTATTCCCCATAGATTGTCCCATATTTGGCACAGTGGCTATGCTGGTTGGCAACCGTAGCTTTTTTATTATTTTAAATTGTTATTTGGGTTGTTTCTCTCAACGTGTTTCATTTCGGTCTGTCGCCTATATTTCACTCGAAATTCATTGAAAGAAACGGTCGCTATTACCGTTTAGAATGAGGTACAGTTAACGTCACGAATTATGAAAGTCTTGCACAGTAAACGTCTTTAGGTCCGCTTGGTGGAATGTGGTGAAGTGCGGGGGGCGTAACCTTAATCCTCCTTTCCAATAGGTTGGTTGTATATGCAGTAGTCAGTGATTAGTGCAAACATTCGAATGTCAAGACAATCCCATTCATCATCATCATCATCATTACAGGTACCTACCGGTACGAGGCTGCCACTCGAGAACCTTTCTTCCCCATCGGTTGTCGGTTCTTCGAGCTATATGGCCGGCCCACTGCCACTTTAGCTTATTAATCCGTTGGGCTATGTCGGTTACACTGGTTCTACTGCGGATAACCTCATTCCTAAGTTTATCACGCAGAGAAACTTCGAGCATAGCCCTCTCCATAGCTCGCTGAGCGACCTTGAGCTTCCTCATACGGCCAGCAGTGAAGGACCACGTCTCAGTTCCGTAAGTCATCACTGGCAACACGCACTGGTTGTACAATTTTGTTTTAAGGTTTTGAGGTATTTCTGACGAGAAGATGTGTCGTAGCTTCCCGAACGCTGCCCAGCCGAGTTGAATCCGTCGATTGACCTCTCGGTCGAAGTTGGACTTACCTAGTCGGACTATTTGTCCCAGGTAAACATACTCGTCAACAACTTCGAGCTTAGTGCTCCCAACAACTACCGGCATAGGTGTGACATGGACATTAAACATAATCTTTGTTTTGTCCATGTTCATCTTAAGACCTATCCGTTGGGAGACACTATTGAGGTCATTGAGCATAGTGCTTAGCTCCTCCAGCGATTCTGCCATGAGGACTATATCGTCGGCAAATCGAAGGTGAGTGATGTACTCGCCATTGATGTTAATTCCGTATCCTTTCCAGTCCAGAAGCTTGAAAACGTCTTCCAATGCAGCGGTGAAGAGTTTCGGAATTTAACGTCACCCTGTCTTACACCTCTCTGCAATTGGATAGGTTTCGTACTCTGGTTCTGTACTCGGATAGCCATTGTAGCTCTACTGTACAAACACTTCAGCACTTCGATATACCGACAGTCAACTTGGCACCGCTGAAGGGACTGCAGCACCGCCCAAATTTCGACGGAATCAAAGGCTTTCTCATAGTCCACATACGCCAGACATAGTGGCAAATTGTACTCTTCGGGCTTCTGTACAATTTGCCGTAGGGTATGTATGTGGTCTATGGTGCTAAAGCCCTTTCGGAAACCGGCTTGTTCGGGAGGCTGGAAGTCGTCAAATCTGCGCGCGAGACGAATCGTAATGACTCTCGAAAACAGCACGTAGACGCGGCTCAGAAGGGAAATCGGTCTGTAGTTCTTCAAGAGAGCGTTGTCACCTTTCTTGAAGAACAAGACCACCGCACTTCTGCTCCACGCCTCCGGTGTAATGCCACCATGGAGGACGGAATTAAAGAGCTTCTGAAGGACTTCAAGTACCGATCTTCCACCCGCTTTCAGAAGCTCCGCTGTAATTCCATCCTCGCCTGGGGCCTTGCCGTTTTTAAGGTGCTGGAGAGCCATTCTAATCTCGCTCAGACTGACGTCCGGGATATCTTCGAAATAGTGTCGAATAAAACTCGCTCTTGGATCGTTACTCACACTTGCGTGTGGCTCCAACGATGACGTGTACAGCTGCCCATAGAACCTCTCAATCTCACTCAAAATCTCAGGTGCCCCGGAAACGATGCTGCCACATTCGGTCTTCAGCTTTGACAGTTGGCTTTTTCTGGCAGACAGATCTCTGGCAAAGACTTTGGAGCCTTGGTTCCGCTCGATCGCTTCTTCAATACGAGCTGTATTGAAGTTGCGTAAGTCTCGCCGCATTCATTTGGAGATCTGTCTGTTCAGTTGCCTGTATGCTGTCAAATCTGTTGAAGAATGTAGCCTCATCTCCCGTCTAACAGCCATGATATTAAGAGTGTGATGGGAGAGTTTTTGTGTTCTTCTGCGGTGGGTCTTGCAGAACTTAGCTCCGACCGCATGAACAGTTTCCACGAGCTTGTCATTCATATCGTCCACTTCATTGCAGTCTTCTAGGCACTGAAAACGGTTTTGTAACTAGAGCTGAAAGGTTTCGGGACTTTGGATTAGAGCACGAGGGGGACGGAGCGTTGACTTCATCCAACTTAACATTAAGGTTCAGTGTGCCTCTAACCATTCGGTGATCGCTGCCGGTTTTCACCCTCGCGATCACTGAGACATCACTGAACAGTTGTCGTCTGGTCGTCATAATGACGTCAATCTAATTATTTGTCGAACCGTCGGGGCTCGACCAGGTCCACTTCCTGTGGGGCCGCTTCTTGAAGAAAGAGTTCATCATAAAGAGTACCTTTTTCTCCATGAAGTCGGCCAGCTGCTGGCCCCTTGGGTTCCGTTGCCCTATTCCAAATTTCCCTACTTTCAGCTCACCGTTCTCTCTTGTGCCTAGTTTTGTATTGAAGTCTCCCATTAACACCGTATATTGGGTTTTGGAGGAATGCATGGCTCTAGAGATATCCTCATACATTTCCTCCACCTCCTCATCAGGGTGTGCCGAGGTTGGTGCGTAAACCTGTATGACCTTTAGCGAATACCGTTTGGTGAGTTCTGAGTATAAGGGTACGCAACCCTCGTCGACACACTCCCGATCTTTACAACGTTGTTAACTAAAGAGACTTGTGGACGATAAATCCGACACCTCCTTGGGACAGATGGTCGCCCTCCCCGGGTGATAGAGCAAGTTTGCCGGATTCGAGGATTACCGTGTCCCTCCCCCTCTCTTCGGACTTTCGGATAATCCTATAATATGCCAGCGCAACTTGTCTATCTCTTCTTCCAGCTCCACGATCTTCTCGTCAGTCCTCAGGGTGCGTGCGTTGTATGTTGCCAGGTCGAGTCGTCGTAGGTGGCAACCGAACCTCCACCGGAGATTCTTAGCACCCCCTGCCCCGCCGTTACCATGGTCGCCACCGTAGCCAGGAATAGCGGGGCCGCCGGGGACTGGGGGCCGTCTGTGTGTTGTTTTGATCATTGGGGGGTATTTGCCATAGTTGCCACGCTTGGCGAGCGGGTTGGCAACCGCAGTTTTTTTATTGTAATTTTGGCTATTATCAGGAAGAAGCTGCTGCCCATCTCCCGCCTGTTTCCCTTTGTCGCCTTTTACGACACCCACGGGAGGATATGGGGTAGTGGATATTCTTGACCGCCACTACACGGCAAAGACAATCCTATTGTTGGTATAGAATTTAATTCTCGCATAATAACCTACATACAAAACTGTTCAACGTTCAAACTTATTGTGATGTCTTATAAAAAAAAATCAAGTTTAACTTAAAGCTACATAAAGTTGTCCTTACGCAATGCAGAGTTCTTCTTATTTTGGAAACAAGCCAATTCTAATAGTTGCTTTTTGCAATATACCGCTCTTCTCATTTAATATTCAGAACTGCAATGTTACAACATACAACTTTTCTATCTACTGATAACAAAATCCTAGGCTAGAATATTTTTATAAAATATATTAAGGGTGAAAAATGAGCACCAAGTCCAATGGTAAGTGGATGCTGTGATCCATAGACATCTACATCTATCCTAGATTAAGAATCAAAATGCAGATGAAATTATCACCCACGGATGTCACATATGTACGCATATACAGGGTTATTTTCAATGTACACCTAAATTTGCAGAGAAGGTTCAGTATAAGTAATACGGGTGAACGATGAAGAAAAATTAATTAAAAAAACTCAAACATTCTGTCCTTTTTAGCCTTTAAATCAAAATACGTGGTAATACATTATTTTAACTGATTTTCATTCATAAATATCTAACGCCTACTAATTTACTACGCACGCACACATCCGTAAGGGCCACTCGGTTGGCAAAAAACAATGTGAATTAAATTGCACACAGAGGAGCGCTTGTACGCATAGTTGTTGCCCATAAATCAAATTCAATTTAGGATAATTTCAAATAAAATTAGAAGCCTTATTTACTCGTATTTTCAAAAACTACAACAACGATATATCATTATTTACATTTAGAACTCAATTATAAAATTTGGATACTCTTTTAAAAATAACCCTATATATGTATATTAAGCGAAACGATTGTAGTACCACAAGATTCGTTCCTTAACGCTGCTTGATGTCGCGTGGATGCGTTACGTGTGTCATCGAAAGAGTATTAATGTCATTGGATATACATATGTTTGTTTAAGTCATGAGTCTCATATATTATATACTTTAACAAGCCATTATAACCACCATCACTAAATGGTCAGTTAAAAAATGAATAGTGAGTAAATGAATTTTTAAACTAAGAAATAAATATGAAACAACTAGAAGTAGGAACGTCATGTTAACACGCTTTTATTAGCTTCGCGTGTATCTATTTATCTACGCAACAGAATATTTTAAAATATTGGTAAATCCAATTGGGCATACCTTAAGCGCATTAAAAAAATTACGTATAACATGATTATACGGAATTATTAAAGTAGTTTAAATACATTTCGACAGCACAATCGGCTTCAACTCCCTCGAAAACCATGAAAATGACACCCATGATGAAAAAATTGATACCTATTGCAGCCACCATCTTGGATTTACATTTCGGCAGCACTATCGGCTTCAACACTCTTGAAAATCATGAAAATGACACCCGAGATGAAAAAATTGGTACCAACTTCAGCTGCCATCTTGGATTTACATTTCGACAGCACTATCAGATTCAACACCCTCGAAAACCATGAAAATGACACCCAAGATGAAAAACTTGATATTTATTGCAGCCGCCACCTTGGATTTACATTTCGAAAGCACTATCGGCATCAGCACCCCCGAAAACCATGAAAATGACACCAATAATGAAAAAATTTATATCTATTGCAGCCGCCATCTTGGATTTACATTTCGATAGCACTATCGGCTTCAACACCCTCGAAAACCATGAAAATGACACCCATGATGAAAAAATTGGTACCTACTTCAGCTGCCATCTTGGATTTACATTTCGACAGCACTATCGGCTTCAACACCCTCGAAACCCATGAAAATGACACCCATGATGAAAAAATTGATACCCATTGCAGCCGCCACCTTGGATTTACATTTCAACAACCCTATCGGCTTCAACTCTCTCGAAAACTATGAAAATGACACCCATGATGAAAAAATTGATACCTATTGCAGCCGCCATCTTGGATTTACATTTCAACAGTACTATCGGTTTCAACACCCTCTAAAACCATGAAAATGACACCCATGATGAATAAATTGGTACCTAATTCAGCCGCCATCTTGGATTTACATTTCGACAGCACTATCAGCTTCAACACCCTCGAAAACCATGAAAATGACACCTATGATGAAAAATTTTATACCTATTGCAGCCTCCACCTTGGATTTACATTTCGACAGCACTATCGGCTTCAGCACCCTCGAAAACCATGAAAATGACGCACATGATGAAAAAATTGATACCTATTGCGGCCGCCATCTTGGATTTACATTTCGACACCCTCGAAACGCATGAAAATGTCACCCATGACAAAAAAAATTATACTACTTACTTTTAGTACGTACTACTATTATTTATTCTGTGCTTTTAAATATTGTAATAAAAAAATCTCTTATTATTATTATAATCAAGTATTTAAGAAATTTGCTTATTCGAATATTGTGTATTTGTACAGCGATCTTTTTGAGCCGCTGAAAACAACCGAAACCTGGTATATAGTGTATTATCTATGACCGAAACAATGTTCCACTCACGACGGCGACTGAAGCCGAACTAAACTTAATACAAAGGTACTCTGTGAACTAAACTACTCTGTGGCTGTAGATCCCCATTCACAGAAACAATTTATATACGAGGCAAGCAAATCAACGAAAATTTCGCCATTTTGGAGCCGAAAAAAATTAATTATAGCTAAACAAAACAAAATTACACTGCCATTTACATTCAGTGGCTTCCCACATGATAGATGAAGAGATTAAAAAATAGATTGAGTTAAACAATTGATATTTTCAAAAGTTGTAGTGTTTACAAGCCACAGGGACATGATAAATCCACACCATAAGCCACTAAAACCCTTTTTTTATTTAAAAATAGCAATTAATCGATTTAAAAAAAATATTAATAAGTTCAACAATCATTTATCTTTCTAACAATGTACTTTTTATATCATTTATATGTATAATATGATTGCTAGATACGATTTTATTCGATAAAATGTTGGAATTTTAATTTTTAGGCGATAGTAGAACATTACCTTGCGCTTTCGCTTAAGGTATGCAATAATTTTCACCCACGTGTAGACGGTCGATTGACTTAAAAATTTGCTCTCTTATTAGAGACCAATGACAATACAAAAAAATATACTTTTATTCTGATCAGGATCACCAGGATAAAATAAAATAATTATTAGGATTATCAAAGCTCATGATGAATAGGTTACGTTTTTAATGTCTTATATTATTTTTAAATTTTAAATAAGTGATGACTTGAAATTAAAAGTGATAAAATCCATTAAAATAGTTATCTTCAATGTGTAGTGTTTGCGTAAATAAAAGAAAATCTATAATTTACTAAGTGATAGAGATAGATAGTTAGGCTGGGTAGGTATTACACTCTTGACCATGTTTGCCGCCGCAGTACAGACACCGCTGCTTACCGATGCCTGTACTGCTAGTTTTGGTTTGAAGGGTAGAAAGCCAGTATAATTACATCATAGTCCATTCCACCTTAGTCCTGCGGGGTGATAATGTAGAGGTAGTATCCTTTGTTTGCATTTGGCTACTGGTGTCTATGGGCTATAGTAGCCACTTACTATCAGATGGACCACAAGTTCGTTTTTCGCTTGTTTTTTATAGGTTAGTTTGACAAACGAGAACACAGTCCACCTGATGGTAAGTGGTTGCTGTGACCCATAGACATCCACATCTATCTTCAATAAAGAATCAAAATGCAGATGCGTCGTCACCCGTGAGGACTAATATGGAACGCCTCTTTTCCAGTAAAAAGGGTCTCCGGTTCTCTACACTCACCATACGAAACATAGCAGTGTTAAGCTGTTATTTTACGCTGGTATTCTGTGAGAGCGTGGTCCTTTCCCGGTCGAGCTGAGCCATTCGTGCTACAACTATACAACTATACTACTAATAATCCCTGGGAATGAGGTGGTCCAAGCTGTTTCTAAAATAAATTTCGTATTTATATAGTTTGTACAACCATTAATGTAAAATTTGAAGTTAAAAAAGTCCCGCTGGGTTTCTTGCTGGTTCTTCCCAGGACAGAGGTTTTTTAGAACCCGTGGAAAAGTAAAAAATAATTTTCAATAAGAATTACACATGTGATCTATATTGAATAAAAAAAATATTCTATTGTATTATATTCTACTAATATAGCTACAGCATCACTCTATCACGTATAGAATAATATTTTTTTCACTTTCATAAAAAGAAAAACATATTGGATACATAGTAAGCTAATATTTAAAAGCTTCCGTTGAAAACATGCTAGAAAAACTTTCAAATACTTGCCTATTCAGATTCAGATCACTTCCTCACACTTCAATATACGAGTATAAAGTTAATCTAACAAAAATACAACGCCCAGAGGGCGCTGTTGACCCTTCTGATAACATGAAGAGAATATTGAAAAGGGAAATTGACGCAGGATTTTCAATGTTCAAAGCCTGAATATGATTATCCTTTAAAGTCAAGAACATTAGTCAGAAGTAAAATTGAGTGTATATAGATACCCATCGTTTTATATGCACACTATTGGGTTTGTGAGTTTTAAGTTCGAATTTTTTTTGTAGAACAAGGGTGACAAGCGAGCACATAGTCCACCTAATGGTAAGTGCATGCCCATAGACATCTACATCTACTCTCAAAATAAAAATTGTCTCTGGTTGTTTGCAATCACTAGCTGTATGTCTATCGCTACGACAAACAACGATGTTATCATGGTTCATAAATGTGACGCAATGTATTAAAAAGAAAAATCATTTTGATATCAACTAAGTTAAGAAATAGGCTAGAATAGGCTAAGTTATAAGCATTTAGAAAAAGCTGTTATTTTAGAAATAATAAAATTTTACTTTTAATAAAATTTTAAAAACCGACTCCTAAAAATTTAAAAGAAACCTCGAAATTATTTCACTTAATTTAAATCCCCGAATATGAATAAGAATATGAAATTATTAATTTTTTAATTACTTATAGTTGACTTTTATTTTCTAACTAGCTGTTCCCCGCATGTAATTAAGGGTTTTAATTTTTTGCGCGGAATCCTAATTCTTTTTCTAAAATAAATTAGCCTAGGTAACTCCTCTAACATCAGCTATCTGCCAGTGAAAGTACCGTTAAATCGGTCCAACAAATTCGGAGATAAGTCAGAACAAACAGACAGACAGAGACGGACAGACAAACAAAATATTTAATAATTTTGTTTTTGTTATAAGTACCGTATATACTTTAATATGAATTTAGTAAAAAGCTGGTTTTGACATTAAAAACACATTTATTTGTATAGATACATATAAAGATAAAGGATAATTTTAACATATTTGAATGTACTAAATAATTTCCCAAGCTCAAGGTAACAAACAACCCGGATGTCATCTAAATAATTATTTATGTAATTACATTAAAACCTTCATCTCCTATTTTTGCACCCTTAGGGGTGAATTTTTTTTTCTTCAAGTTTATGTCGTACCCATCGAGATATATATAAGTGTATATATATATATATATATATATATATATATATATATATATATTTATTTATTTATATATATATATATACTACGTACTACGCACTAGATTTCGCATTCCGAAAATTGATTATATTCAACTGAACTCTACTGCAATCCGTACACTAAACTAAATATTGCGTAAATTGAAGACTTGTGAATTCCATAAGATTTATTAATACATTTTATTTAGAAATATGTTTGTTTTGATGGAAATAAGAGTCATCATTATCATCATTACAGCCTTTCATAAGTCCACTGCTGAACAAAGGCCTCCCCCAAGGAATGCCACAAAACACGGTCCTGAGCCACCTGCATCCATCGACTTCCTGCATGTCTTACCAGGTCGTCACTCCATCTAGTGGGGGTCGCCCTACACTTCCCCTACTGGTACGAGGCTGCCACTCGAGAACCTTTCCTCCCCATCGGTTGTCGGTTCTTCGAGCTATATGGCCGGCCCGCTGCCACTTCAGCTTACTAATCCGTTGGGCTATGTCGGTTAGTTTATCACGCAGAGAAACCCCGAGCATAGCCCTCTCCATAGCTCGCTGAGCGACCTTGAGCTCCCTCATACGGCCAGTAGTGAAGGACCACGTCTCAGCTCCGTAAGTCATCACTGGCAACACGTACTGGTTGTACAATTTCGAATATATTTCGAAAATAAGAGTATTTTATATTAAATTCTTATATTTCTTTTATATTATGATTTTATTTTATATTAAATTAAAGTCTTCGCGCATGCGCTAAGATATAGAGTAGCGCACATTTTTTGTTTAGAATAGTTTCTTTAGTACGTAGTACATATAACTCAATGGTCGTATCACTGAAGTGTAATCTACTGAATAAAGGAAGATTCGTCAATATCGGTACTCCATTATATTTTTACAAGACACACAATCAGATTGCAGATAATACACACATAACAGAGCTACAGTAACATAATTATCTTTATATATAAAAATTTCGTGTCACGTTGTTTGTCCGCGATGAACTCCTAAACTACTGAACTGATTTCAATGAAATTTTGCACACTGTGTGCAGTTTGGTCCAACTTGAGAGATAGGATAGTTTTTATCCCGAGAAATTACCCACAATTTTTTTATTGCGAATTAAGAATTTTCATATAAAGGGTCGTTGGAAAGGGCAGAACAACGTCTGCCTGGCGAGTTAGTTATAACTAATCTATAATCAAATAGAGTGTGCACAACAAAACAATATATGACAACTGTTCAAAATTATTATTACATCACATGATTAGAAAGAAAACACATAGTTTATAATATTCGTTTTACATAATTTACATATTTAACGTATCAATTACAGGTCTATTAACCTGTGAGATGTTAGAATTAAAAATGTCCAGATCAACGTATATGTCTCAGCTCGTCAAAACCTCGACACATCTAATGATCTGTTTAATTTTAATAGAATGAGGGTGACAAACGAGCATACAGTCCACTTGATGGTATGTGGATGTTTTGATCCATAGACATCTAACCTTGATTAATTATCAAAATGCAGATGCCTTGCTACCTCTGAGTACTAAGATGGAATGCCTCTTTTTCAGTAAAAATAGTTAAAAGCATTGAGCCTATTCTAAGCTGATATCTGTTAGAGCGTGATCCTACCCCGGTCGAGCCGACCTATTCATGCTAAAACCATAATATATAGCATAAGCTGCAGTATGGCTGTACCACGTACAAAAATTATTAAAGAAGGATTTGTCGTTTTATAAACATCAAACCGAAGGGTATGCGGGTAAAATTAATTAAGCTAAGCTGTTCCGTACAATCGATGCAGGAGTAAATGGTTTTGTGAAGGTAAATATAAGCTCAGAATATTGTTAACGCTATCTAAGTAAGAGCTTACTCCTTTCTAAAAGGCCGGCAACGCACCTGCTTCCTTTGCTTTCACTTACCTTCAGGTGAGCCGCATACTCCTTTGTCCCCTATTCTATAAAAAAAATCGAAACTAATTCACTATTTTATAAAACGATAGAAAACCATATTTATGGCTTAGAACTGGCAGAAAAACATACCAGAACTCGTTTAATATCAGATATGTATACATAAATTGACGAAGATATCGCATAACATACACAGGAATCTCACTTTTTCCTAGTTTCAGTCTGCTAAAAAATAAAGAATTGTTTTGAGAGATAAACGAAATACACTCTTGTATATTAAGCCACAGTCAAATTTTTGTAATCTCCGTTTGGAAGGAAATCCAAGCTTAAAATCTGAATTAACAAAAGTTGCTTAGAATTAAATACTGCGTGTAGAAGCTCTTGTATTAAATATTTTAGAAAGTAAAATTTGATGTTTATTTGATAAAGCCGCTGAAATGCAAAAAGCGCTAAAGCACTGCCGAAGGGTTGCAGGAAGCCTGGTGCCGAAGATCAAATTAATCAAATGAATGATACAACGAACCAAAAGCTTTACATAATTACCTAACTTTTAATAAATAGTACAAACGATGAGAGGTGACAACAAATACGTCGTATAAATAGTTACATTAAAATCTTCTTCCCCCTTTGCCTATCCTTAAGGATGACAATCTTTCCTTTAATTTATATGGGACCACTGTTTAAGTAATTTGTAAAAAAGAACCTATTAATATAAGCAAGAATCATTTAATTTGGATCCGCCATTTCTAAGGAATCAGTGAAAATAAATAAAAAAAATATACGCGTCGAATATAGAACATTCTCATTTTTTTTATATAGGATAAGGGTGACATCAAGCACACAGTCCTGATGGTAACTGGCTGCTGCGGCCCATAGACATCTACATCTATCCTCGATTACGAATCCAAATGCAGATGCGTTGTCTCCTGTGAGGACTAGTATGGAATGCCTCGCTTCCAGTAAAAAAGGTCTCCGGTTCTCTATACCCATCATACGAAACACAGCAGTGTTAATCTGCTATTTTACGCTGGTATTCTGTGAGAGCGTGGTCCTCCCCCGAGCCGACCCATTCTTACTACAACTATACTACTAATATTTTTTTTTATAGGATCGGGTGACAAACGAGCACACAGTCCACCTGATGGTAAGTGGTTACTGTGACCCATAGACATCTATATCTATCTCAATAAAGACTCAAGATGCAGATGCGTTGTCACCCGTAAATTAATATAGCTGCAGCATGTACAAATCAACATTTCAACCGCAAATCTCATTTTGAAATTCGATTAAAACAATTCGTAGTAATACGCACAGTATTCCAGACCGAATTGCGGTCACGGCGGTCATTCTCGACGGAGACTAGCCCGCTGTGCAGGACGGGATTACAGTGCATGAGACGAGTGTGTACGCAAACCACTCTCTGTTGCCACATTCACGCTCATAGTCCCATAGGATGGATATCCAACACCATCGAAGAGAGATCATGCGCAGATTTATATGCTTGCCGAGGTACGGGGTTGAAACATCACCAACATCTTGACTCCGATCTGTTACTGAGAAAAAACCACTAACTTAAATTTGCCCGACCAGAAATTCTAACTTTGGACCCTATGATCACCAGTCGTGCTTACGACCACTAAACCATAGAGGCAGCCAATAGATATAGATAGCCCTTACCTCTCTGGAAGAGTTCTTAAAAACCCTCTTCCCTTTTCACAATTTTTGAACAAAGGCTTTAATTAAATAAATGAGTCGCAGCGACTCTCATCTACTTTAAACAAAGAGACACTCTTTTGTGCAGAGAAACGCGAAAGAGCTAGAATGTTATGGACTCGGATTTGAATAGAAATGTATTTAAATTCAAATGGCTATTGTTTGTATTGAGAACTGTTCGTTCAGTGTTTGAAATGCAAAATTTAGGTGTCTATAAATTGTCCCTGTGAAAGGCAAATTGGGAATTGTAAAACAAAATCAATCTGCAATTCATTGCTTTCGATTTAAGCGGGAAGTGTGTAGCGAGAACTATTTCACAATGTTCGTTTTTCGTTTTAAATAATTTTTAAAGTTTAATTGATATTGCAAACCGTGTTTGTAAACTTTGTAGTGGCGTTGTAAGAATGTCCACTACCTCATATATCGTCCAAGGTAATCAAGACAAAAGCGACAAAGAGAACTCAAGATGGGGGGGACCCTATAAGGCATTCTATGAGGGAGGTCGATCTTCAGCAGTGGACTTTTATAGATGGTAATAAAATTGTTATTGAAGTCAAAATGAATATAATGTAATGCATTTTTTTATTGTACACATTATTTACGAGATTTATTATGTAATTTAAAAAAGACGTTCGAAATTCATATTAAAAAAAATTAAGTATTGAAATTATTGAAACTGGACCAAATACCTAAAAGTGACAACCTCGTGTGTTTAATATTTCAATATGTTTTAAATGTTTTTTTTTATTAATCGTAAGACAAACACTGTTTGTCTAAAATCCCACCTGATGGTAAGTGGCTATGTAATCATTTTAATTCTGATGAATATTAAAGGTTATTAAAAAAAGCCTATCCGTTGGTTCGTGTAGATAATCCGTCTAGGTCACAGAAATGGAACCATCCGGGATCCTGAAGGATTATAGGAATTTTGTTCGTTTCATTTGTTTATAATTATTGTGTACATCGCATCCCTCTCATTTGACAGACAACTGGGGATTTGTTTGGCTTAGCCGAATGAATATAATCTATTGCTTTATGTGACGCTCACAAATCTGTTTGTTTAGAAGTGATTTGTGACTTTTGCATGTGTGTGTGTGTGGATATTATAATAATTATTATGAAAGTGCTTCACTTTGTATCTGAAGAAATTTCAATAAGAAATTATCAGTGACTTTCTACAAAATATCTTTTTATTTTTCATGTTATATATGTACTTTGTATGTGTATAAATTGTTAAATAATTAATAAATAAATTCAGGCATTGTATGAATCAGGCGAATTCTTATAGCAAACAATAGCGTTTGTTGTTTTAAATACATTTAAATTATGACCCATCCCCTCTTCTAAGATTGAAATACTGTAACTCGTTAAGATTCGATAGCATCTGGAACGTTGAAATTAATAAAACTGATTTAATTAATTTCCTTTCTTATTAAAATCGGGTCTATCAAATTAAAAAATTAATGTATCCTAAGTTTTTTTTGTTTTGTCTTAGGGGAGTAATAGAGTAAGAGTAAAAAGACATGTACTGCACCAGTTGCAGGGAGGACTTTCCTTAGCCGTCATGCTTGGCAGGACCTGCGATCGGAGTACGGCCGTATCGCATCATTAACGCGCGTCGGCGTTCTGGATAGTTTACGCCTGGCGTATGTGAACTGGAGACCTCCATTAAATCCCATCGTCACAAGATGGTGATACTGCTATTTATCGGAGGCCGTGAGACTTTTTTTGGTATTTCCCATCCGCCTTT
Organism: Parnassius glacialis; assembly: GCA_033319125.1. Classification (NCBI taxonomy): domain Eukaryota; kingdom Metazoa; phylum Arthropoda; class Insecta; order Lepidoptera; family Papilionidae; genus Parnassius; species Parnassius glacialis. Next base: position 28,841,733 of record JAVANC010000008.1, on the reverse strand, counting down.
TTTCTTCCATTTTTAGGGTTCCGTAATTACACACCAAGGAACCGTTACGATTTCATCATGTCCGTCCGTCCGCGGTTTTGCTCAGAGGCCCTAGGTGCTACAAATCTGTAACTTGCCATAGTTATAGATATCAATCACGCCTAGAAAATTGTGAAATAAAATCTTTTTTTTTATTTTTGTTTACTTCCCATACAAGTAAATGAAGGATCATTTTTTTGCCCGTCTATTGCATTATGTGGGTTATCGTTGGATAGGTCTTTCAAAAACATTGGGGGTGTGGAACATGGTCGATTCAAGGATCCGTTAGCGAAATATTTAGGTTTAAAGTAGTATTTATCGTTAGAGTCATGTGTACCCCCTCTACCTACTAAACAAGATGTATATGGAAATGTAAAAAGTATACACAATAGTGGCATTATAATATATTATATAGAAATTAAAAGAAAAACTATCACAGCTAGGTAGAATTAAGAGATTAACGAGTAATAGTCGACCAAGTTATAAAATGCACTTGGATTAATAAAAATTTCGTTACAACTCCATAGAAAATGACCTAAAACTAGTTGCATTATAACTTTATAATGTTATTGTAAACTGTAAGAAATAAACATTTTATGAAGAAAACGACTTGTACGCATTGCTATTATTAGCTTTAATTTTTCATTTGCGAGACAGATAGGGTGTAATTTTCAAAATCTAAAAGTCCTTTTAATCTTTTTTAATACCACTTCCTATAAGTCTGATTTGAAAATAAGTCCTTCAGTTACAATGTTCCCATTTGGGCCCATTTTTAGTCTTTATTTATTTATTTGTTTATTCTTTATTGCACCAAATATTTGTACAAAAGGCGAGCTTAAAGATATATGGCATTCTCTACCAGCTAACCTTGGGTAGAACAGAGAGTGAGTTTGGGCAGTTAAGTTTTAGCGGTCAAATCGCGAACTTACTTATTATGCTCATTACCAAGAATGCCCACGGTACAGTCTATCAATAGTCCAGTGCTGAACGCAGGCTTCCCATAGATTGCCTCATAGGGGGAATTTTGAAATAAATACCAAGCTAGGCAGACGGCGTTGCCACCGCAATTATTTATTATTATTATTTATATTTAGTTGGTCGTAAGAAGACGCTGCTGCCGATCTCTTGGTTTGTTTTCCTCTGTCACCACTTACCACACTAACAGGATGACATGGGGTAGTTGATATTCTTACACCGCCACTACATGATCGACAACAAAATTCTTATTTTACTTCATAATTTTATTTATTACAGAGCAATGTACTTTGCATCCATTTGTAACGTAAAATGACCCCAAAGATCCTCGCTTCTAAATAAATTCTTCTTCAGAATTCAAAACGGTATTCTTGACGTTTGGAATGCCTTAGCAACTCAAATTTTATTAATTTAAATTATACTGAAGTGAAATTTAATCTTAATAAGGCATTTTATATTCTTAAAATAAAAAAAATACTAGCCTGCTCTTTCTTTATCTTAGAAGCAAGGTATCTGGTATCATGACAACTTATTTCTTTATAGAATAGAGTGACAAACGAGCACACAGTCCACCTGATGGTAAGTGGTTGCTGTGGCCCATAGACATCTACATCTATCCTCGTTTGAGAATCAAAATGCAGATGCGTTGTCACCCATGAGGACTAAGATGGATTGCCTCGTTTCCAGTAAAAAGGGTCTCTGGTTCTCTACACTCACCATACGAATCACAATACTACTAATATAGCTGCAGCATGGCTCTACCACGTAGATAATATATGCCTTAAGTTACAAAACATATATAAGTTATTACCTATATCAAGAGCGGTGGTAGCTCAGGAGTTGAACCTCCGCTGTAAAGGGGAATGCCCAATTCTGGCCATGAAACGCCCAACAATTTGCATTTGTTAAAAAAATACTTTCTTTTTTATGGTAATTAATCTCGGTATTTATATATCCAAAAAAGATTGCAATATATTTGCACAAAATAAAAGTACCGAAAAGATTAAAATGAAATTATGTAAATCCGGAAGTCATTAATTTGTGGATAAAATGAAGTGTTGCCAATCACAAATCGCGTTAAAAAGTCGAATCTGTTTTTCAATCGATTTTTATGGTGTCATTATTATAATGGTAATATTATTTTTCGGTAATTATTATGATCTTATGATAATTAAATAAGCGAAATACTAGTTGATTTTCCGTGAACTCTTTAGAACATAACAAAAACCCTGCTGCACAATTCAACTATTTATATTATCTGTTCTTAAAAATACATTTAAAGCGGAATTTATATTTTTTATAGGATAGGGTGACCAACAAGCACATAGTCAACCTGATGGTAAGTGGTTGCTGTGGCCCATAGACATCTACATTTATCCTCGTTTGCAAATCAAAATGCAGATGCGTTGTCACCCGTGAGGACTAAGATGGAATGCCTCTTTTCCAGTAAAAAGGGTCTCGGGTTCTCTACTCTCACCATACGAAACTCAGCTGTGTTATGCTGCTATTTTACGCTGTTATTCTGTGAAAGCGTGGTCCTTCCCCGGTCGAGCCGACCTATTCGTGCTACAACTATACTAATAATATAGCTGCAGCATGGCTCTATCACGTATAAGAAATAAAACAAAACATATTTTAAAAGGCGTTCAGAACTTAAATCGAATCAAAGATTATTATTTTTTGTGAAATTATAAATCGAATAAAAATCGCTATCTATTTATCGATTTTGTGTCTGTTAATTGGCAACATCGAATCTGACAGCTAGGCCCATGTCATCGTTATCAAAACTAAATAGTCACAAGTTGAATTCGGAATTAAAAAAGAACTAAGAAGAAAGATAAAAAGACTAAAAAGAATTAAGGAAAGAAACGAATAAGCTTTCTAAGTGGACTCCGATAATTCTTCTCACCTTATTGAATACGGCCTGAAAATGGATCCCACTTCCACTTCTTACCTCTGCACGAATTTGGACTCGATATCCACTGTTAACGATGACCCGAGTTTTTACACCGGCCGGATTTCCTTCCAGCTCTCAGTAAGTCATTCAAAAGGACATTTACGCTGTGTCAATTGCGGTTAAAAAACTTACTAGGTACTAACTTTGTTGTTAAAAAACTGTTCTTGTGAAAATAAAAAACCTTTATATCTTAAAAATCCGGACTTTTTTTAAACCAATTCCTTAACCATTTCATTCTTTAATTGCATATTATCATTCCCATATGCTTTTATATGTGGGCACCCATGGCCGAAGTGTCTATGAACGGTGGGCATTCCCCTTTCACAGTACGCGAGTAACGCGGATTCGATCTCCACCGGCACCTTGCAATTTTATGTGCTTATGTACCACGCGCTTGGCGGTGAATGAAAACATCGTGATGAAGAATCGTATATATATATATATATATATATATATATATATATATATATATGTGTGTGTGTGTGTGTGTGTGTGTGTGTGTGTGTGTGTGTGTGTGTGTGTATGTGTGTATATGTATTTATAGTGGTATTTAGTTATATGTATGTTTACATGGATATTTGTTTTTATTGTCTTTACTTTATGTTAAGTATATTAATATTATAAAATTTTATTATGAGAGTGCACACTAGATCAGCTTCTCTTTTAATTTGTCCAGTATCTGGCCTGCTGGAAGAAATTTCAATATGAAATAAGCAGTGCCTTTGTACAAAATATCTTTTTTTTTCTTCATTGTAACATTATTTTGTGTGTACATAATTTGTTAAATAAATAAATAAAAATGATAAGGCAAAAATACAGGGTTGATTTATTTCAGCTATCACCACTGTGTTATGTCATATGCTTTATTATTGTGGGTTCAACTTCTGATTTTTATTTTACAAAACGAAGCTCCTTGTGCTTTTTAAGACCTCTTTACAGAAGTTTTAGGTTTTCACGGCACGGTTTTTGAACGATGTCCTCCGAAGGGCTCTTGTCTCTATAAATATCCCTCGGTTTTAGAGCCTTCGTGGAATATTTAGAGACGATGGCAAGAGACCCGACGATATGACATTGATCCCATAGGAAATACGTAGAGCCCTAGTGTGGGATACTACTTGGATAGACACTTTGGCGGCCTCTCATCTCAGTAGTACATCCTTTAGAGCTGAGGTGGCATCCGAAGCAGATGAACTAACTAAGTGGCGCAAATATGAGTCTCTGAGAGATGACAACATATTTGTGCCATTTGCTGTAGAGAGTCCGTGGGTTCCAGGTGAGGTGAATTTCCTAAAGGAACTACATCCGCGGCTGGTCGTTGCTGCTGGTGATAAGAGGGCTGGTTCTTTTCTCGCTCAAAGGCTAAGTATAGCCATTCAGCGGGGAAACGCAGCCAGCGTTCTCGGCACGTTACCGCGGCGATTAGGACTGTAAGATAAACAAGTTACTAATTTTAGTTTTTTTTTTTAATTAAAGTTTTAATATTGTATATAATAAAATATTGCATATTATGTTATGTAAATAAATGAAATTAATATCTGTGATGTTAATATCATTAACGTCACTGTCACATCACATTAAATTTAGATAATATAATATAGGTAGATACAAAGTCTATGAGGTAGGTAAGACACTATTTGATACTGTTGATAAAATAAGTGATGTTCATAGTTTCAACACGCATAATTAATTTATATTTACCGTATTAATGTATAGGCTTCATAAAATTGACGGCAATTTTTGAGTAGATGTTTACCTATGTAAAACTAGATTGCGTGTATTATGTCTGATTTGAATTCCAATGTATGCATTCTTGTGGAGAAAAGATTTTATAAATTCTATAATTGGACAAGTTTGACATTTTAATTTCTAAATTTTTTTATTCATAATTTTCCTTCAAACAATTGATAATCTCAAAATTGTATCACATTAATTCAAAGGTTCAAAAGATTCCTAGCTAAAACAATAGTTGTTGTGTTTCTAATACAGTTTTATCTAAAGTATTCTCTATTTATAACCTTTTATAAGATTAAATACTTTACTTAGAGATCACATCTGGAATGTTGTAATGAACTAAGTAAATTTCATTAACAGTCATTAAAACAAAACCACTTAGCTTCGTCTGTCTGTGTATTTGATTTAACTTTTAAATTGCTTAGTGGATTTTGATGCGGTTTTGATATATTCTTTTGAAAAATAAATTCATATATAAAATCAAAAGTGACCAAAATAATTTATAATATTCTATTCTATTCCAAAACTGTAAATTAAAAGGACACCATTAGCACACTAAAGCATAAATTTATACATGAAGTTGATCATTGAAATTGGGACCCCTCCAAATCTATCCTACGGAATACAAATTAGTATTCTTGACGTTACTGCCTGCTTTATCTGAACTATAATTTTGATCACGCCGTCTAGAAACTATGAGAAAACGTGAAATTATAAATAATCATTTTGTTCCAAACTATCATAAAAATAATACACAGATAGTATAAAGATATTTTAAGTAAATTTTATATTTAAACTGAATAATATTATATTATTTATTTAAAAAAAAATATAGTGTTTACGTTAATAAACTGACAAAAGGCGAGCTTAATTATTATAGTATAGGTATGTTATTGTTATAATTTTGTATGCTTGATTTAAGTGTTTCGAAATGTTTCACAATGACTTTTTATCGGAAACCGTACCCTATAAAATATCCGTGCATTATCAAAAATAATAAATAAATAAAATAAATAAATATATTGGTAAATCCAATTGGGCATACCTTAAGCGCATTAAAAAAATTACGTATAACATGATTATACGGAATTTTTAAAGTAGTTTAAATACATTTCGACAGCACTATCGGCTTCAACATCCTCGAAAACCATGAAAATGACACCCGTGATGAAAAAATTGATACCTATTGCAGCCGCCATCTTGGATTTACATTTCGACAGCACTATCGGCTTCAACTCTCTCGAAAACAATGAAAATGACACCCAAGATGAAAAAATTGGCACCCACTTCAGCCGCCATCTTGGATTTACATTTCGACAACCCTATCGGAGTCAACTCTCTCGAAAACTATGAAATTGACACCCATGATGAAAAAATTGATACCTATTGCAGCCGCCATCTTGGATTTACATTTCGACAGCACTATCGGCTTCAACTCTCTCGAAAACCATGAAAATGACACCCAAGATGAAAAAAATTGGTACCTACTTCAGCCGCCATCTTGGATTTACATTTCGACAGCACTATCGGCTTCAACACTCTCGAAAACCATGAAAATGACACCCAAGATGAAAAAATTGGTACCTACTTCAGCTGCCATCTTGGATTTACATTTCGACAGCACTATCGGCTTCAACATCCTCGAAACTCATGAAAATGACACCCATAATGAAAAAATTAATACCCATTGCAGCCGCCACCTTAGATTTACATTTCGACAACCCTATCGGCTTCAATTCTCTCGAAAACCATGAAAATGACACCCATGATGAAAAAATTGATACCTATTGCAGCCGCCATCTTGGATTTACATTTAGACAGCACTATCGGCTTCAACTCTATCGAAAACCATGAAAATGACACCCAAGATGAAAAAATTTATATCTATTGCAGCCGCCATCTTGGATTTACATTTCGACAGCACTATCGGCTTCAACACCCTCGAAAACCATGAAAATGACACCCATGATGAAAAAATTGATACCTGTTGCAGCCGCCATCTTGGATTTACATTTCGACAGCACTATCGGCTTCAACACCCTCGAAAACCATGAAAATGACACCCAAGATGAAAAAATTGATATATTTTGCAGCCGCCATCTTGGATTTACATTTCGACAACACTATCGGCTTCAACACCCTCGGAAACCATGAAAATGACACCCATGATGAAAAAATTGGTACCTAATTCAGCCGCCATCTTGTATTTACATTTCGACAGCACTATCAGCTTCAACACCCTCGAAAACCATGAAAATGACACCCATGATGAAAAAATTGGTACCATACTTCGGCCGCCATCTTGGATTTACATTTCGACAGCACTATCGGCTTCAACACTCGAAAACCATGAAAATGTCACCCATGACAAATAAAAATTATACTACTTGCTTTTAGTACGTACTACTATTATTTATTATGTGCTTTTAAATATTGTAATAAAAAAATTGTCTTATTATTATTATAATTAAGTATTTAAGAAATTTGGTTATTAGAATATTGTGTATTTGTACAGCGATCTTTTTGAGCCGCTGCAAACAACCGAAACAATGTCCACTCACGAAGGCGACTGAAGCCAAACCACAGAAAAAAAAAACAAAAAACCAGCACAAACTATATAGAAACACTATCAAACCAGTGGCATACAGTCCATACTATAATTTTTCTTAGAGGTATTATTATGTCATGACAGTTTGTCCATGTTGCAGTAGATGTCGCTTTTTTAAATTTAGCCATGCTTGGCCAATTAAGAATCAAACAAATTAATGAATAGTTTAAAATACAATCGAACCTTGCTAACTTACTATTTTGTTACAAAACAAATTTGTAATTAAATTTTTAGTATAATTTATTTATTTTACATTATTCCCTATATATAATGTACTCTGTGAGCCAAACTAAACTACTCATTACTACTCTGTGGCTGTAGCTTCCCATTTAGAGAAAGAGTTTTGGCGGGAACTCGACCGGCGGCGGCTTGCTGCTCCTGTATTATTGTTTAAATAATGGTTTGAAGTGGACTTTGATATGTAAAAGTAGTGCGATTTTGTGTATTAAGTGTCTGCGCATGTGAACTATTAATGGAAACTGTGAAACAAGTGCTCTGATGGTGATGGAATCTCAAGATAAGCTGTTTGTTTGCATAGGCGCCTTTAGATACCATCGCCAACTGTCAGCTGCCTGCTGGCTCAAGTTACCCGTCAAAATCTCCCAAGGCTGCACAATGTGACGCATCAACATATTGTGAAGCAGTGAAATATGAAGGAAAATTATACATGAAGACAAGGCTGTATGGCATAGTTCCTTTGCCTGCTCTCTCGAGCGAATAATAAAAACAACAACAACAACCATTTAGAGAAATATTTTTGTATACGAGGCTAACAAATCAACGAAAATTTCGCCATTTTGGAGCCGAAAAAATTAATTATAGCTAAACAAAACAAAACTACACTGCCATTTACATTCAGTGGCTTCCCACATGATAGATGAAGAGATTAAAAAATAGATTGAGTTAAACAATTAATATTTTCAAAAGTTATTGTGTTTACAAGCCACAGGGACATGATAAATCCACACCATAAGCCACTAAAACCCTTTTTTTATTAAAAATAGCGATTAATCGATTTAAAAAAAATATTAATAAGTTCAACAATCATTTATCTTTCTAACAATGTGCTTTTTATATCATTTATATGTATAATATGATTGCTAGATACGATTTTATTCGATAAAATGTTGGAATCTTAATTTTTAGGCGATAGTAGAACACACCTTGCGCTTCCGCTTAAGGTATGCAATATGTTCCTTAGGTTCAGTTCACACCTACTACATTTCTACGTAGTTCCGGTCGAGCCGACCCATTCGTGCTACACGAATGGGTCGGCTCGACCGGTGAAGGACCACGCTCTCACAGAACACCAGCGTAAAATTGCAGTTTAAAACTGCTGTGTTTCGTATGGTGAGTATAGAGAACCGAAGACCCTTTTTACTGGAAAATAAGCATTCCATCTTAGTCCTCACGGGTGACAACGCATATGCATTTTGATTCACAAACGAGGATAGATGTAGATATCTATGGGCCACATCAACCACTTACCATCAGGTGGACTGTGTGGTCGTTTGTCACCCTATCCTATAAAAAAAAACATCGAGACGTGATGTATCGCGACATGGCGCGCACTTTCAAGATGGCGATACAAAATATGACTTTATTTACTACACAAAAAGAAACATATTTTATTTAGATAACTTGAAAATTCCCCGCGCCTTCTTGAGATGTCTCGCAGCGTAGCGCGGCGCATCACGACGCAGTGGTGCTACGACGGTAAGCGCAGCGTGCAAGAGCGGGTTGCCAGGGACTTTACGATGCCCCTCGCGACGTCACGTTATGTCTAGTGGCAGCGCGCTGCGCGGTTCGAAACCACTGGCCTCTTCAAGCATCGTCGTGTCGCGTCGTGTCTCTGTGTGAACTGACCCTTACTAAAGTTAGATCTATGAAAAATGTTGAAGTAATCCAAGATTCTAAGCTTTTGTTTGATAAACACATAGATTATGTAGTTAGAAAGGCAAGCAAATCCCTCGGTTTTATCATAAGATCAATGAACGAATTTAAATCTATTAAACCCATTAAAGTTCATTTCTTTGCTTATGTGTATGCCTCTGTGTTTTGGAATTCGCAATATAACGTATATGATTCCCGCATTGAATCCGTACAAAAAAGGTTTCTAAGACATTTACAGTTTAAATGTAAGCAAGTAGATCATGGATACGACACGAGTAAGTTAACATCTGGGTACCTCAAAAATTACCTATAAGACGTACGCAATCTCTAGCAATATCCAGAGGTAACACTGATTATACTTGCAACTCGCACTGCTATATTCGCGTAAATCGCTTTTTCAACAATCTAAAAAATTTGTTTTTAACCTATCCTACTAATATTATAAACGTGATAGTTTGTGAGGATATATGGATGTTTGTTACTCTTTCACGAAAAAACTACTTAATTTAATTAATGAAACTTTACAATAATATAGCCCGTACATCAGAATAACACAGAAGCTATAACTCATAAAGATATTGTGTAAATTGGTCAAAATATAATCTGTCATCTATATATGTATATATATATATATATATCTATATCTATATATATATATATATATATATATATATATATATATATATATATATATATATATATATATATATATATACTATAATAGAACTAACACGGCGTCTGTGTGAACACGCATCAAGCAAAAACCTGTGAACCGATTTTGATGGAACTTTCACTGGCAGATAGGTAATGTAATAAGACGTAACTTAAGCTACTTATACTTTCGGGTTCCGCGCAAAAAAAATCCAGGTGGGCGAAATTGTGGGGAACAGCTAATATAGAAATAAGGGTGACAAACGAGCACACAGTCCACCTCATGGTAAGTGGACGCTGTGGTCTATAGACATCTACATTTATCCTCGATTAAGAATCAAAATGCAGATGCGTTGTCACCATTAAGGACTAAGATGGAATGCCTCGTTTTCAGAAAAAGGGTCTCCGTTTCTCTGCACTCACCGTACAAAACACAGCAGCATAAACCGGCTACTTTACGCTGGTATACTGTAAGAGTGTGGTCTTACCCCGAGCCGACCTATTCGTGCTACAACCATAATATCACGTTTCTATTTACGGCTCTACCACGTTTAAAACAGTTAGCTTGGAATTATTTTGGTCTAAAAAACGTAAGAGTCAGGTTACATCATATGTGACTTTGATTTGTTTCATAATAAAAAATACGTTGTTATCCTCAATTTTAATATGGCGTGTAAATTTTTTTAGTATTTAAAAACCTTACCTCCACACTAGGATTTTCTCCGGTATCATGGGGGCAGTTTACATACATTAATTCCTCAAGGACAAACGTCAAGACCCAAAACATTTATTTGTAGGCCATACAAATAGTTGTTCCGTGTGGGATTTGAACCCGCGGCACTTTGCGTTGCAACCTAAGCAACTGCGCTCCGTAGCCGTTAATATGAAGGAGGAATAATTACTTCCTTAACAATCAAACGTGAGAGGCCCTATGCCCGGGAGTAGGACGTATATAGACTGTATTTTTACTTTACTTTTATATGAAATCAGTTGATCAAAACGACTGCAGTCCGCAACGCATCCAGACAGAAATTTAATAAAGTGTGCCGAAATGACATCAACAGTGACTAAAATTCGATTGGCGACTGCGTTTTGAATATAAGAGTGATGAACGAGCAACTTTTATGGACACATGAATTCAATTTCAAACAAAGAAGACCGCATTACCATCGTCACCTCTGACAGCTAATATGACATGCTTTACAGGCGGTAATGAATTGAGGTGTTAATGAATTGAGTTGGAAATTGTTTAGTTTTGCATTTATAATTAATTAGTTAGCGCTTATTATAAAATATTATATGACTGTCCCGTTGGTCTAGTGGTCGTAAATGCGGATGCCGATCATGAGGTCGTTGGTGCGAACCCCGGGTAGGACCCGATCAGTTAATGGGTTTTTTCAGGAAGTTCACAGTGTTTAAATTCCGTTCATTGGAATGTACGTAATGCCGTTGCTCATGCACGTGATCTCTCTCCAGTCGTGTCGTATAACCGTCTCGTTAACTTGTGCATGCACTCGGGTACTACAACCCCGTCCTGCGTAGATGGCTAGTCTGTGTTGAGACTTGCCGCCATGATTAAAATTCGGCCTGGAAGTTAGGCAAAGGTCAATTATTTTACTTGCTATATATAATATATACGTGGTATATTAGTTGTAGCACGAATGGATCGGCTAGACCGTGGTAGGACCACGCTCTCACAGAACACCAGCGTAAAATAGCAGCATAATGCTGCTGCGTTTCGTATAGTGAGTGTAGTGAACTGGAGACCCCTTTTTACTGGAAAAGAGGCATTCCACCTTAGTCCTCAGGGTGAGAATTCGTCTATATTTTGATCCTCAATCTAGGATAAGTGTCTAAATGTCTACGAACCACATCATCTGTTTACCATCAGCTGTACTGTGAGGTCGTTTGCTCGTTTATAATATAAAAAAATATTAATATTAGATATTGAGACCAACACTGCAGCTATATTATTATAATTGTAGCACATGTGGGTCGGCTCAACTAGGAAAGGACCACGCTTTCTCACATAATACTAGCGTAAAATAGCAATGTTGCTGTGTTTTGTATGGCAAGAGTAATAACGGGAGAACTTTTTTACTAGTAATGAGGCACCTTATCAGCACACACACACACACACACACACACACACACACACACACACACACACACACACACACACACACACACACACACACACACACACACACACACACACACACACACACACACACACACACACACACACACACACACACACACACACACACACACACACACACACACACACACACACACACACACACACACACACACACACACACACACACACACACACACACACCACACACACACACACACACACACACACACACACACACACACACACACACACACACACACACACACACACACACACACACACACACACACACACACACACACACACACACACACACACACACACACACACACACACACACACACACACACACACACACACACACACACACACACACACACACACACACACACACACACACACACACACACACACACACACACACACACACACACACACACACACACACACACACACACACACACACACACACACACACACACACACACACACACACACACACACACACACACACACACACACACACACACACACACACACACACACACACACACACACACACACACACACACACACACACACACACACACACACACACACACACACACACACACACACACACACACACACACACACACACACACACACACACACACACACACACACACACACACACACACACACACACACACACACACACACACACACACACACACACACACACACACACACACACACACACACACACACCACACACACACACACACACACACACACACACACACACACACACACACACACACACACACACACACACACACACACACACACACACACACACACACACACACACACACACACACACACACACACACACACACACACACACACCACACACACACACACACACACACACACACACACACACACACACACACACACACACACACACACACACACACACACACACACACACACACACACACCACACACACACACACACACACACACACACACACACACACACACACACACACACACACACACACACACACACCCACACACACACACACACACACACACACACACACACACACACACACACACACACACACACACACACACACACACACACACACACACACACACACACACACACACACACACACACACACACACACACACACACACACACACACACACACACACACACACACACACACACACACACACACACACACACACACACACACACACACACACAACACACACACACACACACACACACACACACACACACACACACACACACACACACACACACACACACACACACACCACACACACACACACACACACACACACACACACACACACACACACACACACAACACACACACACACACACACACACACACACACACACACACACACACACACACACACACACACACACACACACACACACACACACACACACACACACACACACACACACACACACACACACACACACACACACACACACACACACACACACACACACACCCACACACACACACACACACACACACACACACACACACACACACACACACACACACACACACACACACACACACACACACACACACACACACACACACACACACACACACACACACACACACACACA